>JBBYHM010394905.1:3007-14009 GCA_038381775.1 Adansonia rubrostipa | reverse complement strand
TAATTTCCAATAATGAAAAACGAAAAAGAGTAAAAAAAATTTAAATGTTCATTTCATATTCGTATTATTTTTCATATAATTACAATATTATAAATTTTTATACGTTAATAATTTATTTTATATAAATTTGACACATTTAAAGTATTATAAATTTATATTAATTTTTACGCGTTAATAATTCGTTTTATTTAAAATTTGACACGTTTGTATATTTATGTCGTGTTTATATTATTTTTGTGTTGTTTTTAATTATTTTCTCATATTGTATTCATACAAGCTTTAGCTCGTCCCTTATTTTGTATAGTTTTTTATAGTGATTTAATTTAAAAAAAATTTATATTTGTATTACATCTCAATTCATTTCATATTTTGTATGATTTGTTATAGCGATTCAGTTTAGAGAAAAAAATTTATATCCATGCCATGTGTTTACATTACTTTTCATACGTTCAAAGTATTATATAATTATATAAAATTTACATGTTAATATTTATTTTTTTTGTTCAAAATATTATATATTCACCTAATTTTTACACGCTTATAATCTATTTTATGTATATTTTAATACATTCCTATATTAGTGGTGTATTAATGTTATTTTTCATGTCATGTTATGCTTTAATTATTTTTATATAATTTTGATGTCATGTAATTCATTTCATATTTTGCGTAGTCTTTCGTATTTAATTTTAACTCTAAATTCATTAACTTAAAAATTAGATCGTTACATCAGCTATACATTAATATAAATATTATGTCCTAAACTTTTTTTAAAGCAAGTGAAAGAGAGAATTAATAGAAAGAGAGTAAAAATGAAAAAAATTTGTGTTTTCATTGATTTTTTCTTGTTTTCAAAGTATTATAAGTTTATATAAATTTTTATTTATTTTATATAGATTTTGACATGTTCACGTAGTTATGGTGCGTTAGTGTCATATTTTGATTATTTTTTTGTCATTTTTTATCATATTTTAATTAATCTCATATTTCGTATAATTTGTAAAAATAATTTAATTTTAATCCTAAACTTATTTACTTAAAAATTGGATCACTACACCAACTATAAATGAGTAAAATATTATATCCAGAACTTTAAATATCTCTCCCACAGCCGAGCACAGACATTTTTATAGAATGCTCCAAACTTTACTTTGTTAATCTTGGTAAAGATCGAAGGGTAAATTCTAAAGTACAAAAATGGTACTAGTAGAATTCGATTACCAAGTATAAAGTTTCTACCAGTTATTGTAAAACATGGTTTTGTTGCAGCGAAAGATCTTAAGCTTTGACCAAAAATCTTTCTAGCGACTGGGGAAATTTTGGGAATTGAAGGATGAGCTGAGCACAAAATTTTCAAGTTTATTTTTTTCACACATTAATACTAACAAAATTGCAGCTCAGGGTTCATATTTCCACCAATATACATGATACAGTAATCACTTCTCATGGCTGCACGCTTTTAAGACCTTGGTTCCATTTATCAAATTTGGGTCTTAGCTTCTTTGGGTGATTTCAGGCCTTCAAGAAATTCTTTATCCTTTCAAGAAACACTAAACTCCATCGAAAAAGAGTTCAGCTTTGAACTGCAAAAATAGAGGTTCAAGTACGGATGGCAACGGAGTGCAGTTGGCATTGTTTTTTTCGATGGTTTTTTTTTAGGTATCACATTAATCAACTAAAGCCCAATCATTTTGGGCACTACTTTTCTTGGGTTTCCATTTGGGTTTAAATTTTGTTTTGGACTAATTTAAGATCCGACCCAAATAATAGAAAAAAACCCAAATACTTGTGGGTCTAAACTTTTGGAAAAAACAAAACCCATTTCGTTTATTTTGCGTTCCCATAAATTATTTTGTTGATTAATTTGAATTAAAAAAAGATAAAAATAAAAATTATTATTCAGTACGCTCCCAGTAAAGTATAAAAACATTATAAACAAGATTAATATGATAATATATATCTTATTTAATATTTTTTATTCTTTTAAATATATTTTTAAGGGACATGTATTTTTTCAGTAGCAGTGTATCAAACGATTATATTAAAAATAAAATTTAAATCATATATGTTTTTTTACAAAGGAGGTTGTAATTTAAGAATAAAAAAAAAGATTGAAGATGTGGGATTCAAGTCTCAAACCTATTGAATAATTCTTCCTAAAGATAATTGTATGAATTAACTAGATCGAATTATTCATTAGGTTAAAGGTTTAATATCATTGATATATAACCCAACTTATTTTTTTAAAAAAATTTTGTAACTAAATATCATAAATAAGGATTATATAAAATGTTACTATCCATTTGTAATAACATAAAGGTAATAAATAAATCTTAGGATAATTATCAGATAGACTGATATTAGATTTTTTTTAACTCTACAAATGGATTAAAAAGTTAGCATATATCCTATTTATTTATTTTTTATTTTTTTAAATATATATTAAGAAGTATGATAATTTTTTAATCTCGCTTATAAAATTAAAAAAACTTCATCATCAATGTACCTACTGATAATCCTATATCTTAAAGTTGAATATCACAAATTAAGATTCAGTTTGATATTATAGAATCCAGGTTGATATATTACTATAATCTCACTTATTTGAACTTGTAATTAGTTACTTATTACACACTATAAGATGTAACTATTTCAGTTACTGCCATAGGGTCACAAAATTTTTTATTTATTTTAATCACTTAAGTGTATGATTCTTCATTCAAATACACGATAAGAATAAAAAAATTCTCACCAACGAAAAAGCACCCTCCAACTATTAAACTATAAACTTTATTATAAAATTTTGATACTTTTACCGATAAAATCTAAATCTTAAAATTTTTAATTTTGTAGCTATAATCCCACTAGAGATAATAGAGCGACTCTCGTTCTTACTCATTAATACTAAAATAATATATGTTTAAATTCTCTAGGACCTTTAGCCGTTGAAAATCAGTCAAATATTTATGTCAATTTAAGCAAATACTTTGTCATATAAAAATTGAAGAAAATATCTGAAAGTTAAATGGCACATGATACAATGAATGAAGAAAATGGTGATGTAATTGGTGGACCCACAATTCTCATGCTTTACACATGCAGAAACAACCCCTTTCCAAGTTCCCAAGGCCTACCTTAACAACAAAACATTTTTATCAAGCAAGCTGCAGGCAGGCACTGGCAGCAAAGCCTTCCCCATCAGTCACATATCTTCAAAAATTGGACCACGGCCACGTCATTAATGAGAGGTGCTAATTTGAGCAAAGCCTAGCCCTTTCTCTTCCCCCTCTCCTACCCTAGTATCCTCTCACCATCTGCCACGTGGCAGATGCGGTTAACTGCTTATCTACAATCCTGCTCAACTTTCTCCAGCATTGCCTTTACTACAAGCTGGAGATTTTTTGAAAATTGATTGTAAGCTTTTCTTCCTGAATTTATAATCTCTTTCTTCCTTTGGAGTTCCAATTTTGTTGAGAAAAAAGAACCTTTTTTCTTCTGCCAACTATGGAGACTGTTGTAACGTGCTATGCGCGTGGGGTTGTTCTTCCTAGTGTCTCCTCTAGGCATTCGAATGCGTTAGTCTTCCCACCACCAATGTCACCCTCCTTCAGCTCAAGGGTATAATTATAGATTTCAGTTAATATCATGCATGTTTGGCTTGCATTGATTCATGTTAAGCTTCCTTTTCTTATATTCATCATTGTATCAGTAACTTAGACTCGGTTTGAAGCATCTTTCAAAAGACGCCTTAATGTTTATCTTAGTGCAAAATAGATAATCGAGTATTTGTAATGAATGAATTCTATTCGATGTATGGCAGAGCCTTAAACCAAGCTTGCTATTTGGGAAATCACTGAGGGTTGTGCCAACATCATCATCGAAGGTTTCAAAGACAAAAGAACTCAGTGACAAAATGTGAGATCGGAGACACTCTCGTAAGTTAACATAAATAAAATTTTATCGGCACTTTAGATCTATGCTACTATGACTCGTAATATTAATTTAATAAACAAATTCACTTTTAACAATAACTAACTAAATTTTATATATATACTTTTAATTAAAGGGTTTTGCTTGCACTGCCTTAGCGGTACTTTTTTAAGTTTATTATATCAATTAATGGATTATGTTTAATCCATTGAATTAACTATTAGTTCATTTAACGAATATCTATAGACATCAATTAAAAATTATATAATTATTATTTTAAAATTATTTATGTTTATTATACTATTTTTATTGAATAAAAAATTTAGTACTTGTATTTTTTATATAAATATCGTTTTAGTCCATGCTATTAAACATCGGATAAAATTTTTCACTAACCGTTAATTATTGTGTTTATTATAAAAATATTTTTATAAATAATAAATAGCAAAAAACAAAAAATTAACCACACACAACTCAAAGCGATGGTGACTCATCATATTTTATATAATTAAATTAAGTTTAATTGTTCTTTAGATTGTATAAGAGTAATGTTTAAAATAACTCTTTCCTGACCTTAGGGCTGGGGGTATTCAAACTTGATGAAAGCTTTTAATTTTTTTTTTATTGTTAGATAAGAGCAAAGGCCATAGGTTTTGAGGTACCAAATAATTTTCTAACATATAATCCACTACTGGCAAAGGAGGTTTGCTCTAAATAGGTGAGTCTCTAATTACTTTGTTTAGCCAAAGAAAAGAAGCAAGTGGATTCGTACATCTATTGGTTTCTCTGTAGACGTACAATACCGTGCACTAGCCAATTTTTTAAAGCTTTTAACTTTGTTATTAATGAAAGATTAGAAGTCGTCCATTTGTGAATAGCAAATAGACAAGATTGATTAAAGGGAGGATCAAAGTTAGCAATGCACATTATGCATTAGAATCGAGATGAAGCTAAAATATTAAAACTATAACTAGCTTTGATCATCTTTGATATGGATAC
This sequence comes from Adansonia rubrostipa, assembly GCA_038381775.1. Classification (NCBI taxonomy): domain Eukaryota; kingdom Viridiplantae; phylum Streptophyta; class Magnoliopsida; order Malvales; family Malvaceae; genus Adansonia; species Adansonia rubrostipa. The sequence goes on along the minus strand of JBBYHM010394905.1, from coordinate 9,080 downwards.
TTGAAATCGTTTTGTGAACCTGTAAGTGGATAAACACTTGTCGGATCCCAAATCAAGTCTATAGCCCGGCACCAGGCATGATATCAGCTTTCAAAAATGGGCCGTGCCATTTTTTTATGAGCATTCAAGGATATCGGCTGTCACCCATCTACTTTAATGTTCATACTTTTCCTTTCGATATTTCTCACCTGCTCAAATCCACGTATTCATATTCATATCCTGACTAATGCAAGTCGATTGAATATTCATTCAGCAATCCAATCAGCCAGAACCTGGAAAAGAGACAGAAAGCAATGAGTCTATCTGTCCTGGCAAGGCTAAGTTTAAGGGTTGCTTTTATTTTTCATTGTCGTTTCCTTTTTTTTTTTTTTTTACTTTAATTTTGATTGGTGGCAATTGATGACATCTTTGGAATGAAATTTTTAACAGGGAAGAACTCGTGGCCAGAGTCGGTGGGCACAAATGGAGAGGCTGCGAAGATAACAATCGAGAGGGAGAATCCTAATGTGGGCGCCATAGTGTTGCTTGATGGAACTCCAGTGACCAGAGACTTCAGGTGTGATAGGGTCTGGGTTTGGATTGATGAAAACGGGGTGGTGATTCGTACTCCTATAATTGGCTAGATCCTTTACGATAAGCTAGATTACATACTTCTCCACCGTCTGGTTAATAAGATGAAGAAATAATAACCGCCTAAAAAGCTACTGTAATGTCGATGAGTTGAAATCATCAATAACTACCATGTCAAGAATATGCATGTTGATAAGAAGAACAATATTATCAAGTTATTATGATGTTCATTTGAAACACATGGCGGGTATAATACATCAATATGATATCGATATTTTCGTGCATAATATTGATATTATTGATACTATTTTAAGTTTTTATTACTAAAATTAAGGGTCAAAGTAAAACATTTCAACTGTCTTTATCAAATCAAACTTTTGGCAATGATATCAATTCGTCATTTGTGTTTCTTCTTTAGATTGCGTCATAACTCATAAACTACAATGAGGCAAGAGTCAATTAGCTGAAATTAGATATTCACTTCAGTCTTGTTTCCAATAAAAACGAATATATTGAAACCCCAAATAATAATAATAATAATACTAATAAACCCAAACATACCAAATGCTTGTTGCGTATCTGATATATTTTCAGAAATTAGTAATTTCGAGTTTTATCTTTTAGTTTATACTTTTATAATATAAAAGCTCATTTGTACATTTTCAATCGCAAAAAAGACTCCAAAGAAAAATCTGTTTCCGGCTCAGTTTCATCTTTCTAATTAAAGTAAAGAAGCTATTTTCGAAGTTGAGCAAACTTAGCACTTAATGCAGTCTATTAAGTTTGTGAAATCTTCAGATAAATTTAGTTCAAATCTATATTAGATTTATCTAATTATTTATTGGTTATTGATTGGTTTATTTGTATAATTTAACTAATAATTTCCTACATATATAAATAATATTTTTTTTATGATTTTATTTTATTTTTACATTTACAACCTTTAGCTGTTCTAATAAAATTAACATTTTAAATTTATAATTTAGATAAATAATACATATATATTGATTATTTAAAATTATGTTACACATCAATAATTACTCTTATCAATTCCAAAAACTTTTAATATTTGTATTCTAATGTAATTATAAATATAATAAATATTGCATATGTACGTGCGGGTGAAATATGTAATGTACATAACTAATCCAAAATGATTTTGTCTCGCTTTCAAACAAAAGTTGCCAGGACGTTACCTTCAGCAATTTAAAAAATGGAATTAGGGCGTTGTTTTTCTAATCATTCTTTGGAATTATCAGAGAAAGTTACAAGAAGGTTCAGCAACAAAATGGATGCTTAATTAATTCAGAAGCAAAGTGAGGTGAAAACATTGGGTTAAAGATATAAAATAATCAGTCTGCAAGAAAAACTGATGGAAAGACTCATGGTTTGGACTTAATTTCCAATAATGAAAAACGAAAAAGAGAAAAAAAATAAAAATTTAAATGTTCATTTCATATTCATATTATCTTTCATATAATTCAAATATTATAAATTTTAATAATTTAATAATTTATTTTATGTAAATTTTGACATATTTAAAGTATTATAAATTTATATTAATTTTTATACATTAATAATTCATTTTATTTAAAGTTTGGCACGTTTATGTATTTATATCGTATTCATATTAATTTTTGTATCGTTTTTAATTATTTTCTCATATTGTATTCATACATGCTTTAGCTTATCCCTTATTTTGTATAGTTTTTCATAGTCATTTAATTTTAAAAAATTGTATATTTATATTACGTCTCAATTCATCTCATATTTTATATTATTTGTCACAGTGATTCAGTTTAGAGAAAAAACGTATATTCATGTCGTGTGTTTACGTTACATTTCATATGTTCAAAGTATTATATAATTATATAAAATTTACATGTTAATATTTCTTTTTTGTGTGTTCAAAGTATTATATAATTTTTATGCATTAATAATCTATTTTATGTATATTTTAATACATTCCTATATTTGTGGTGTATTAATATTATTTTTTATGTCGTGTTATATTTTAATTTTTTTATATAATTTTTATGTCTGTCTTAATTCATTTTATATTTTACATAGTCTTTCATATTTAATTTTAACTCTAAATTCATTAACTTAAAAATTGGATCATTGCATCAGCCGCACATTAATATAAATATTATATTCTAAACTTTTTTTGAAGCAAGTGAAGGAGAGAATTAACAGAAAGAGAATAAAAAGGGAAAAGTTTGTGTTTCTGTTAATTTTTTTTTTTGTGTTCAAAATATTATAAATTTATATAAATTTATATTTGTTTTATGTAGAATTTGACATATTCACGTAGTTATGCTGCATTCGTGTTATTTTTCGTATCGTGTCATACTTTGATTGTTTTTTACGTCATTTTCTTATTATATTTTAATTAATCTCATATTTTATATAATTCGTAAAAATAATTCAATTTTAATCCTAAACTTATTTACTTAAAAATTGAATCACTACACCAGTTATAAATTAGTAAAATATTATATCCAAAACTTTAAATATCTCCCCCACAGCCGAGCACAGACATTTTTATAGAATGCTCCAAACTTTACTTTGTTAATCTTGGTAAAGATCGAAGGGTAAATTCTAAAGCACAAAAATGGTACTAGTAGAACTCAATTACCATGTGTAAAGTTTTTACCAGTTATTGTAAAACATGGTTTTGTTGCAATGAAAGATCCTAAGCTTTGACCAAGAATCTTGGGGAAATTTTGGGAATTAAAGGGTGAATTGAGCACAAAAATTTCAAGTTTTTTTTTTTCACAGATTAATACTGCTTACAAAATTTCAGCTCAGGGTTCATATTTCCACCAATATACATGATACAGTAATCACTTCTCATGGCTGCATGCTTCTAAGACCTTTGTTCCATTTATCAAATTTGGGTCTTAGCTTCTTTGGGTGATTTCAAGCCTCGAAGAAATTCTTTATGCTTTCAAGAAACCCTGGCCTCCATAGAAAAAGAGTTTAGCTTTAAACTGCGAAAATAGAGGTTCAAGTAAGGACGGCAACGGAGTGTCCTTAGCATTTGTTTTTTTCAGTGGTTTTTTTTTTTTAGGTATGCACCCTAATCCCCCCAATCAATTTGGGTACTACTTTTTTTAGGTTTTTCATTTGGGTTTAAAATTCGTCTTGGACTAATTTAAGTCCAACCTACGTACTAGTGGGTCTAAATTTTTGAAAAATCGAAACCCCTTTGATTTATTTTGTGTTCCATCAATTAGTCTGTTGATTAATTTGAAAAAAGAATAAAAATTATTATTTAGTAGGCTTCCAATGAAATGCAAAAACTTTATAAATAAGATTAATATGATAATATATATCCTATTTAATATTTTTTATTCTTTCAAATATATTTTTAAGGGACGTGTTTTTTCACTAGTAGTATATCAAACAATTATATTAAAAATAAAATTCAAATTATTTCCTTTTTTTGTTTTACAAATAACGTTGTAATTTGAGAATAAAAAAAAAGTTGCAGATATGGAATTCAAATTTCAAACCTATCGAATAACTTTTTTTAAAGATAACTGTATGAATCAACTAAACCGAATCATTCGTTAGGTTAAAGGTTTAATATCACCTATATATAATCCAACCTATTTTTCAAATAAAGTGGTAACTAAATATCATAAATTAAATAAAATAAAATGTTACTATCTATTTGTAATATCTCAAAGGTAATATATAAATTTTAGGATAATTATCAGGTACATCGATGTTAGTTTTTTTAACTCTACAAGCTAGCTATTATATGTCTTATTTATTTATTTTTATTTTTATAAATATACAATAATCCCGCTTGTGAAGTTAAAAAACTTCACCATTAACATATATAATCATAATCCTAAATTTTAAAGTTGAATATCATAACTTAAAATTGAATTTGATATTATAAGATCACGGTTTACATGTTACCTATAATCCCACCTATTTAAACATGTAATCAATTAATTATTACATATAAGAAGACGTAGCTATTTCAGTTACTGTAGTATGATCATAATTTTTTTATTTATTTTAATCACTTAAGTGTATGATTCTTCATTCAAATGCACAGGAAGGAAAAAAAATTCTCATCAACAAAAAAGCATCATTTAACTATTAAGCTGTAAAAATTATTTTGAAATTTCGATATTTTCACCTATGAAAACTAAACCTTAAAATTTTAAATTTTGTTGCTCTAATCCCACTTAAAATTATATAGCTACTCCCTTTATTACTCATTAATATTAAATTAATATATGTTTAAATTCTCTCAAACTTTTAACCGTCGAAAATCCGTCAAATATTTATGTCAATTTAAGTAAAAACTTTGTCCTAAAAAAATTGAAGAAAATATCTGAAAGTTAAATGGCACATGGTACAATGAATAAAGAAAATGGTGATGTAATTGTGGACCTACAATTCCCATGCTTTACACGTGCGGAAACAATGACAGTTAAAGATAGCTCCCTTTCCAAGCTCCAAAAGGCCTTGGCCTTAACAAAACAAGATTTTTATCAAGCAACAAGGCAGGCGGGCAGGCATTGGCAGAGCCGTCCCTATCACATCTCTTCAAAAATTGGACCATGGCCACGTCATTAACGAGAGATGCTCATTTAAGCAAAGCCTAACCTGTTCTCTCACCCCTTCCTGTCCGAGTATCCTCTCAACATCCGCCACGTGGCACAATGCAGTTAACTGCTTATCTACTATCTTACGCAACTCTCTCCAGCATTCACTTTATTAGACGCTGGAGATTTTTTGAAAATTGGTATCAACTACAAGTTTTTCTTCCTGAATTTATAACCTCTTTCTTCCTTTGGAGTTTCCAATTTTGTTGAGAAAAAAAAAAAAACTTTGTTTTTCTTTTGCCAACTATGGAGACTGTTATAACGTGCTATGCGCGTGGGATTGTTCTTCCTACTGTCTCCTCTAAGCATTCGAATGCATTAGTTTCCCCCTCACCAATATCACCTTCCTTCAGCTCGGGGGTATGATTATATATTTCAGTTAATATCATGCATGTTTGGCTTGCATTAGTTCATGTTAAGCTTCCTTTTCTTATATTCATCATTGTATCAATAATTTAGACTCGGTTTGAAGCATCTTTTAAAAGAAGCCTTAATATTTATCTTAGTGCAAAATAGATAATCGAGTATTTCTAATGAATTGATTCTATTCGATGTATGGCAGAGCTTTAAATCAAGCTCTATATTTGGGAAATCACCGAGGGTTGTACCAAGATCATCATTGAAGGTTTCAAAGACAAAGAACTCTGTGACAAGATGTGAGATTGGAGACTGTCTGGTAAATTAACATAAGTAAAACTTTATCGATATTTACTTTGGATCTATGCTTCTCTGACTCATAATATTAATTTAATAAACAAATTCACTTTTAACAAATAACTTACTAACTTTTATATATACTTCTAATTAAAGGATTTTGCTTGCAATTGCCTTGTTGATACTTTTTAAGATTATTATATCAGTTAATGGATTAT
>JBBYHM010394834.1:0-10750 GCA_038381775.1 Adansonia rubrostipa | reverse complement strand
TTATTATATATATTATGTTTTCCCTTTTCTCTTTTCGGATTGTTTATTATTATGCATGGAACCTTGAGAGATCCCTGGTGAAAAGTAAAACGAAAGTCAAAAAAATAAATTAAAAAAGATTAAAGAAAAAGAAACCTTCGAATTCGGGTTTAAAATAAAGTTGGGAATTTTGGATCCCTGCACCGAATTTTGTATCTATAACTTTAAAGTATTGATATGATTTTTCATTGCACTTTTGAGTTAATGGAACATTTGTTGTTGCATTTGGAAATTCCTAACCCAAATTTTGTTGTCATGATCTAATGAAGTGAAGAATTGGCACGTTTTGGTTGTAATAAGATTGAGAACAGGAGCCTTTTTGTTTACTTAAAAAAAAAAAATACCCGAAATAGGCAATTGGACCCAATTCAAAAGCAGGCCTAAAAGAGCCAGCCCATCACAAAGACTCTATAGAAATATTTCCACTGGCAGATTTGGAAACACTTTCGGTAGCTTACCTTATCCAATTCCTTTTCAAACAAGAAGCATATGCCCTTCCTTCCTTCCATGGATCCCTTTCATTTCTCCTCCACCCACCAGTACCAAAAAAATCAATCAATTAACAAACTAAAGGAAAAAACCAACAACAAAACCCAAAGCTCAAACCAACCCCCCCCCCCCCCCAAAAAAAACAAAACACACAAAAAAAAATTCCATTGAAATGGCTTCTGCAACAACAAGACTCACCTTTTGTTTTCACCACTTAACCCAACCTTATCCAAAACCACTAAAATCCCATCATCTCTTTCTCTCCTCTAAACTCCCACCACCTACAATTTCACTTACCATCAAAAAACCCCAAAATAAGCAACTGCATTTCACCATCCATTCCATTGATGTCTCCAAAGAAGACAGCCAACAACAAGAAACACCAACTTCAGAACCAGAAAACTTAAACCAATCACCTCCACCACCACCCCAAGAAACTACTGCTGCCGCTGCTGCTGCTGCCGAAGGAGGAGAAAAGTTTGATAAACGGAGGTTAGAAGAGAAGTTTGCAGTGTTGAACACTGGGATATATGAGTGCAGGTCATGTGGTTTCAAGTATGATGAAGCAGTGGGTGATCCTTCATATCCAATACCTCCAGGGTTACAGTTTGACAAGTTGCCTGATGATTGGAGATGCCCTACTTGTGGGGCTGCAAAGAGTTTCTTTGAAAGTAAGAGTGTTGAAATCGCAGGTTTTGCTCAGAACCAGCAATTTGGGTTAGGAGGGAACACTCTTACTTCTGGTCAAAAAGCTCTCTTAATATATGGTAGTTTGTTCTTCTTTTTTGTGCTCTTCTTAAGTGGTTACTTTTTGCAGTAGGTTAAAAGAAAATGAAGTTTCTGTAATTTTTCTTTCGTTTGATAAATTGCTATCTTATCTTTGTAGTAGAATATAATTAAAAGTATATTTTTTTTGTGGTATTTTGCTAATAAAACAAAATTAATCAATTAAATTTACCCAAAGTAATCTTCTTTGATTTCATCCTTCTGAATAAATTATGAAACAATTGGGTGTTGCTAATTAGTTCTTGACAGAAAATTCTCTTGGGTAGTATTCTGAAATTATTTGCAATGTCTAAAGATTCTTGTCTGGTGATTCATGTCCTCTTTATGAGTTGTAATGGTTGTTGATCTGGTTAAGTTTGCTCAATGTAAAATTATGTTATATAGATGTCAATCCATACTCCACATTACATTAATTAAAATGTTAATCCTCATACGCATGTTGAATCTCATGATTTTTATGATTTTTTTATATTAATTATATAAATATTATCTCAATATAAATTATTAAATATATCAAAATTTTAAATATAAATACAAATAAGAACAAATCATGTCAATTATGATTATACATCGTATTCATCATGCTTTAAATATTAAATATATATAAATGTATCATATATTTTTTTTTTATTAATTATGATTACCTTCATCCTTAATCCAAAATTAAAGTGCATATATATATTATTTCATTTTCTCTGCTCAGCCATTAAACAAAGTAGGCACCTTTGTTGATTCATGTAAATTGTAATAAATAATACCATCACCCTAAACAAACAAATCTGCAAACCATGATGCCTATTCTAAAACTTGTACATCTAAAATAAAAAAATATTTAAGTAGCTCTCACTTCAAATCCAAATCCAAATCTGCTACTTGAATCACAAAACAGTTCCCAACAACTAAGCTTGTGTTTCGAGAAACCTATAGGGTGCATGATGCGATAATACCTGAACTCTGATGCAGCTGCGGACTCTGTTCTTATCTTTTTAATTCTAAGATTCATTACTCAAACCGTACAAAAGTTGCAATGTCAGAAGTGTTCATCGATTTCCATTTGATCTTGTAAATGAATATTAGGGCTACATATGGTCATATGACGTTAACATGACAGCAAGTTATTAAAAATATCGCAGAGAAATTGACAGAGCGGTGAGACATAGGAATATTCAAACAGTATTTAGTGTTTTTTTTTTTCCGCAGCCTAACAGATCAGTGGCAATATGTGACCATCAAAGTTAAAAAGAACTACAGATAAATTTTACCCTATAAAGACTTTCAATAGTTTGGAGACATGCTTATGTCAAAAAAGGGGGCAAGTCCAGATGAAATCTTGATCATTGCTGGTTTACAGAACGGATCATCTCCGGTGGACAAGTCTCAATCTGATCAACCTTCTTCATCTGCTTCTCGTAAGATCTACTTGATCCATTTTCTCGTTTTAAGTTCCGGTATTTACATTCTCTAGTTTATTGATCAACTTAGTACGTGGTGTGGGAAAAGCACCACTGTTCTGCTCAGACCGATGGTCTAAATTTTGCGAGTGTCCAGAATTAGGCATCCTTGAAGACATCTACGCATGTACTCTACCTCTGCCACTTCCCTCAAATGTCAAGGCAGACATTCCTGTCCTCAAATCATGATAACGTTCCTGATAATGCAATCTATCCTGCCCCCTGAAGTTGTTTTTGTTCACTTGCATACCATTCGACGAGGGATGTCTTGGGTTAGCCATTATGCCTTGTCGATGATTGAATTGGTCATAACCTGAAGGCCCAACTGCACATGGTAGACTGCTATAACAATGACTTGGGTCATCAAAAAAGCCCCTTCGATAACCTGATGGTCCGGCAGGTCTTGGTTTGATGCTTGTGTAGTTGCTTGAGACGTTAAAAGATGATGGTTGCTCAAACAACCCAGGGTATGAGCCATTCGATTTGATATTGAGAGTGTTCTTGGCGAAACGATGAGCTGCCTCTCCCAGCCGAGGGCCAACGATTGCTTCAGATACTCGTGACCTGTCATATAAATAAACAATGAATGTTTCAATAATCATCTGCAGCTTTGGAAATTACGAGGATATTCTAAACGGCAAAGACACTAAACAGAGGGCAACATTTCTACTTGGTTTTAGTTACCCATTTCTTTTTGCAACAGTACAGATATTAGCACGCATTTCAAATGGATATTCCATGACTTAATTCCAATTTGACATGATTACTACCATAGCTACCAAGCAAGGATGATAAGAATATTGTAAACAGTGCTCTAGGATCATTCCATGAAATTTACGATAATGCATTCTCACCTACCTCTGTCTTGCTGGCGCCGCCCACCACTATCTTCATGCCATAATACAGGAAAAGGTTTAATGTCTCGAGGGGTTAGAATCTGCAACAGCAACATATATGTGTTTAAATGTGAAGCTTGTTGATAGAACAAGCAATGCTTCCATAATGTTTCTCAAAACAAAAGAAAACACTATCAAAAATAGTTCGAGGGGAGTCTCCTGCATCCTCCAGTTCCATGATCATTCTTAATAAATTAAAATCAAGACCGACGTCAGGAATTATATATCTTTTTGGGTATCACAGAACCGTGTAGAAGTTCCGGAACGTGTTTATGACGTGAAAGATTAGGTAAGTGACATTTCTACAAAGAAAAAAAATGCATGAAATGAATTACCAGGATCAATAGGATTATAGGATCTAAAGACAAAAATGGCAAATAGAACTATGCAGGACTTACAAAACTTGGTTAGATCTACATCCGGCAACCCCTTAACAGGGGAAGGGACTACATCTTGCCTACCATTTCTTTCGGATAACCAAAGAAATCCATTCATTCCACCACTGTGAAGGGGACAAAAAAAAGATTGGGATGGTAAAACCAACAGCTATTCCGTCCAATTACTAAAAATTCGAATGCTCAAATAATGAAGAACAGTGAGATCAACAAACCTAGCATTTGTGAACTGGCAATGCATATCTTCCATGAGGGGGTGACTGATGGTTAATATGATAATACGAATTTACCTGTGAAGCCAAAGGATGAAAAGGATGAACATATAGAAGATCAAACATCACGCTGTTCTGAAACTGCTCTTCCGCCTGCAAGTATTATCTTAAGGTTTAGCATAATGGATCAACTAAAAGCATTTTAAAAGCACGAGATTTACCATGCATCATTCAGAAACTATGCATGCCACTATAAAAAGACTCAGACCGTTAAAGTAGCTTCAAGCTTTCTTGTTGCAGCAGGCAACTTCTTCTCATCGATGAACGGCAACTTGGCAACACCCGGGGTTCAAAAAACAGAGGTAGCTTTCAATAATCTTTGTTGAAATGGATAAGAAAAATAAATAGTAATAAGCTAACTTGTTAGGTAAGAATATACCTGCCACGCAAAGCGTTTACCATGCATGTCAATCTCAAAATTGGTCACATGGAGAAATCTGATTAATCTTGGAAAAGGGAAGGAATGTAACAGGATAAACAGACCACCAAGAGTTGACCCATTTTGTTTACCAGATGGATAGAAATTAGAGATAGGTGATGATGGTTCAGTCATCAGTTTCCCGTATTCTTCTGGCAAAGCTTTAGAAGTATAAAATGATAGATATAAATTCCTATTAGCATAGGCAACTGTAAACTGTAACCAGAAAGAAGAAATGTTTGAAGAAAAATGCTAAAGGTTTAAAACTCCACACACACACACAAACAAGATAAAAAACCTGGCAGCTGGCAGTGTTCCCAGTCAAAAGGTTTAAATGGCTCTCCCATGAAAAACGTTATTTCCAAATCCATTAGATCCTTAGGATCTGAAGCAAATGAGCATCATGATATGGATAAAACCTGAAACAGACAGTGCACTTGATCTACCCAGCAGGAGTATCAGATAGCATAAATCATACCCCCCTCCCCATGGTTTAAACCCAAAACCTCTATAAGTTGAAAGTCTCTCAACTGTTTACAAGACAGTAGAGCATGAACTGAATTTTTGAGTAGTTAACTCTGCCTCTTTCTGATATTCATATACTAGTCCCTTTGAAGTTACTAGTAATTCATGCTTGCATATGGCAACCTGAAATAGCATTTTTTAATTAAAAAGATACAAGGGCAAGCATTGGAGGCAAAAGGACAGAAAAGTCAATTCCATGAGCACATAGGTATGCTTATAATTGGTATTTAATCTTTAACCTTAGTCCATTTAGTTTATCAAATGAACAATAGCAGGTAAAAGTAAACACAAGATTTTCAGCCTCAGTCCACATCAAACTAACCATTGCCAAGAGCAAACACCTTGGTAGTAATAGCGGCATATCCAACATAAACCTTCAACGTACTTCAAAACCTGCAAGAAGTAGAGACAACTGTCACTTATCTGTTAACAGAATACCATTATCATACACACAAGGTACTGTAGCAAATCAATTAATCATATAATAGAATGTTTGAACTTATAACATCTCTTTTAACTTCTTCAATCTCCCCTGGATTTGATGCATCAAATTTCTCAGCATAATATCTTTATATCTTTCTTCCCCTTATTTAATCTGAAGAAAGAAAAAATAATTGAATATTATAGTACAAGAAGCTCATCACCAAAACCACCAAAAATTTCCAAATCGCTCAATTATTACATCTAGGGTTTGCGTCAGATTCTCCTTGCATGAAAGTTTATGGATTATAAGGCTAACAGTGGGGACAGGTTAAACTCTCAGATCAAATGAATGTCAAAAGAATTTTACAGATAATGAAATTCAAGAAAACTCGCAGCAAATTAAAGAGCATAAGATTAATTACATAACTAGAGGAGGAAAACTCATATCCAAAGATTTCTGAGTTTATCAACAGAACCATGGTTATCACATAATTCAGATCACTTCAAGCTTTAATTTAAGTATAAGCGAAGTAACTTAGTAGGCTTCAAGCCATGGCACTACCAATGACTTCATTTCTCATTTGGTTTGACAATCCAAGCAATTCAATCAGTGGACGCATTAAACCTACCATTTTTAAAACTCAGGTCTGTAATTTAAAAATGAATTGAGACCCTATCTACGATATGTGCGTGAAGCTCCTCAGTGTGCTCTCCTCTTGCTTTAAGCTTCATCTGCTCATTATTCTCATATGCCTGAAAATCAGTCATCCACCAACATAAGTAAAAAGGATTTAGGACCAATAGGAGAGCTTCATATGAAATATAAGAACTGGAGAAAGATATGCATAATAAACCACCAATCAAACTCAAATCAGATACGCATAAATCAGATTTCAGCATTTACAAATGCAATATAAGCCTTGAAGGATATATTTCTCCTTGCCTTCAAGAGATGTGCTGTGCACTTGTAAGAATCTTGAGATAAATCATCTTTTCTAGAAATCAGACATGTTGCACTTTGTTGGTTGCACTCAGGTTTAAACATTTACATATTTCTCAATTTCTGTAAACATGTTTTTAGTTGCTTGGAAGGAAAAATAGAGTATTCAAATTTTAGACCATATTGTCTCCCTTCTTTTAAGTAAGCAATTACTTTCCAGCTAAGCCTACATCATCAAAAACAGTACAAGATAAATAAGATAGTACTTGTTAATTAAAGCATCTAAAAATTGTAGCAATTGCTTCATAAGAAATGGGGTATATTCTAAACGATGCTACAGAAAACACCAAATTATATAGCATCAGATCAAGCATAGCACAATAATACATAGATTGAAATTCAATAGAACCAACAAAATTTCATTTCCTGGCTTTCAAGTGGACAAGAGATGCTAATAATTTATCAAAGCATGACAGATGCAACTCACCTGCTGTATACGAGTCCTCGTTTGGAAGATTCGATCTTCATATACAGAAACAGATTGAATAAAACGCTCCACTCTATCTGACAAGACCTGTGCTTGCAAAAGGATTGATATTAGAGACCACGACAAACAACAGTTCTAACTTCTAACACTTTGAAAGAAATAAAAAATAACAACTCTTTTTGATCTCATGCAACAAATTACATTCTGCCAGGATAAATGAATAAGTTCTTTACATGGAAGAACCGCTCTCACAAAGTCAGCCTACATTTTATTTCTTTTGTTTTCTTGAATGTAATTACATATCTGCACCCATTAATTACAAAGCTATGTTAATTGTTTAAAATTGGTCTATTGCCCTTCAGAAAACAATTTCTTGGTAACAGTACTAACCATTAATGTTTTTGGAAAGAGGGGAAAAAAAGCAACTTGTGTGAAGATTTGTGAATCTTGAAATGGTTTTTTATGAATGTATACTGGGTATCCACGCAAACCGACCCACCCACCAAAAAAAATGAAAGGAAAAGACAGAAAAGACTATAAGAAAGATTTGACTTGGATTGGAGATGGAATTCATCTCTTCCTCTTCATTAGAGCAACAATTTTGAGGTTAGGCAGGCAAAATGGAAACTATTATTCTCATTTACTCCACAAATACCACTCCAACTGTTTTATACAACAAAGAAATAAGACTCCAAGTACTTGATATTTCAAGGATACATTTTTATTTATTTGTAGTTAACTTTCCAAGAAAGATTAATAGATACAGAGGAAAAAGGGAAAAATTACCACAGGCGCACCAGTGAGATAACCACCCATAGCAGCAAATTCCCTTTTGTAAACTTGCATCAAAGGATTTACAGCACCCTGAAACAGCATAACCTTCGTACTAAGCATAACGAAATAGAATAAACAAAAATCAGCAAGTGAAACTACGGTAATTGTATACCTCCCTGATTTCTAATGTTGGCATATGTGGAAGGAAGTCATTGCCAACAAAGAAATACAATAAAATGAAATCATCCACTATTCGTTCAAAGTTTATCTCAAATGGAGGGTTGGGGATCTCCAAATCATATTCCAAATATTCTCATAATACCCATATGTTAAGAAACTGTCCACACAATGAATTAAATCAGAGCAGTGTAAACCCAAGAAAAAAAAAAGGGGCAAGGGGAACTGTAATTGTATAGCTTAAATGGAGAGTTTTATCTTTTAAACCTGATATTTGTTCTTGTGAATTGGCGTATCATCCACAGCATTCCATTCACCGGTTCCATTATCAAGCTCACCATGGCACTCCGCTGCCAGATGACCAACTTGACCACAGAGAAAACATTTTTCTTGTTGCCCAGGAAGCGTGATCACCTGTACAGCAAGGGTAAATGAATTAAAAACCAGCCATTGGCAATAAATTCATTGGAACCAAGTGTGGCATTAAGCAAATGAGGCACTGACCTCTCTTAAAATTGAAAAGCGAACCTATGGGTAGCTAACGACAACATGATCAAATCAGAACCTGATTATGACAAACCAAATCCTAAATTAAAACTACACTCATAATATTAGGGAGAAGCCATAAAAGAATCAGGCATAGTAGGGTTTGGGGCTAGTTTAGGAATTCACTCTCACCAGACCATACAGACAGTGTCGTGTGCTTGGATCAAAGCCAGGAAGGTTACAACGTAACCAAATTTATGACGTTATCTTCTGATCTCCCTCACAAGGAACGTTTGAATCAGAAAGGATAACCATGCAGCCCCATAAATAAATTTACAGAGACAAAGTATCCAGAAAGCCATAAGTATATGGTAAAATATAGAGAAAGAATTACTCCACTTTGCAAGGAATCATCCGATCTTTGAAGCTAATGGATAATGTCCTTCACACCTTTGTATTCCGCCAGCCAGGATTGTGATTCAACCTACATTGTATATAATACTGAAGCGCTACGGATAAAACAGCCATAAATGGGGCGCCAGGAGTAATAACATTTGAGTCACATGTTTCAGGTTTTTCCTTGGGGACAAAGCTTTCCCCTCAGCCTCAAACTCTTCCCTAAATCTCTCCTCTTCAGCTGCCTAAGATAACATAAACAAATAAACGTAGATCAACTGAATTGGATAATCTGGATCCATTCAATAATGCAAAGACTCACAGCCTCAGCAGCATCTTTTGCAGCTCCAAAACGTCGAGTACGTTGCTGATTCCTTTCAGCTCTAGGTGCAACACCATCTACAAAATTTTTAAATATACAAGATTGAATTAAAGAAATAACTAAAACAAAAAGAAACTTGACTAAACATGTAATAATTCTTACCAACTGCCAAATACAGAAGCTTTCTAGGAGGAACCAATGAGAAGAGATAGTCCAATATAGTTAAAGATTGATTTGGATACATCATCATAAGAGGCAGGAGTACGCTCTATGAACAATAAATAAACTATCATTGGTGACCGATATCCAGTGAAGATCAAGGTCAAGCCAAAAAAAGGGAAGCAATATACCACTTCATGAAACGCACGCACAAAAAAAAAAAAAGTTTTGATGCACCAATTGTCAAGATTGGACTAATAAATGGAAGCAATCTAGTCCTACATAACAAATACATGTGTGTGTGTGTCTATATATATATATATATCACATTCAAGAAAATGCTATAGGGGGCTTGGTGACTTATGCCATACTAAGATAGTAAAGGAGATTACAACTTCTTGGCATACAAAAACCATATTCAAGGCCAACAGCAGTGACCTATTGATAGAGTGGTTGACTCTTAATTTCAGTGAACAGGGTTTAATTCCTCGTAGCCTAAAGTATTCAAGATAAATATGTTTGCACATCTAAGTTATGACTATCATAACAAGTCTATCAGCAAGAAAATAGTTTAACTTAGCTACGATAATCCTAAAATGTCATTTTTTTGGCACCTAATAAAAACAGGGTACTTCACATTTTTTTAAAGTGTCATAAATGATACCATACATTCATAAACACCAAATTAATTATTTTTAAGTTTTTACCATTAGATAACATTATGCTAAAATGTTAAACCTAAAACTCTAAATCTTTAACCTAAAATCCTGAACACTAAACGCTGAATTCTGAACATTAAACCTAAATCCTAAATGCTAAACACAAATTTTAAACCTTAAATTCTAAGAAAGGATTAAAAATATACTTTTTATGCACAAAAATGTTAGCTATAATTTTTTTTAATTAATTAACATAAAGATTTAGAATTATTAGTATTAAAATGTTAAAAAATTGATTTATTGATAAAAAAATGCATGATACTAATTAATACACTTTTAAGATATATAAAGTGGGAGTTTTTCATTAGGTGCCTAAAAAAATGATTTTAAAAATTATCATAATATAATTTAAACTCTATTATTATACAAGATAGTGTCATCATGGCGAATTTATTGTGCAAACATAATAAAATATTTAAAAATTATTTTTTAATAATATTTATATGTTTTTGTAATTAACTTTAAGTATAAGATAATATTTTATTTATTAAATAATGATCTGAGCCAATTTGATTAAGGAAACATAAACCCAAGCTTGGGTCGAGCCAACCTTGTAAAGCCAAGCACGTTACTTGACCTTTTTATAGATCTAGTGT
>JBBYHM010394833.1:0-155701 GCA_038381775.1 Adansonia rubrostipa | reverse complement strand
TTTGTTAATCTAAAAAACAAGCAAATTTATCTTAAGTTTTGTTATATCAAAAAGGGGGAGATTGTTAACTTTGATTTCAGTTTTGATATAACAAACAACTTAAGCTAAATTAATACTTAACTTGGTATTTGTGTTTAAATTGAAAAACATTTTGAAAAGTACTAAGTTTTTAATTTGGTAAAAAATATATATGCTCCAAAATGTATATTTATACTTAGAATATTTTTTCAAAAATATTTGAGTCAACAAAAATAATTTTACAAACATTTTTAAAGGTTTGTGTCAATACAAAGAACAAATGTATCGATACTATGCTTAAAAACCCTCAAATGTATCGATACAAGTGTGTATGTATTGATAAAGCCTGCTTCATATCGATACAAGACTTGATAGTAGCCAAGGTTTGGCTGAAACCCTTAAATGTATTAATACAAGTGTTTGTATCGATATAGCCTGCTTGGTATTGATGCTCACACCATGTGTATCGATACAAGGCCTAACAGTAGCCAAGGTTTGGCTGAAACCATCAAATGTGTCGATACAAGTGTGTCTATATCGATACAGCTTGCTTAGTATCGATACTCAGCTCCTTGTATCGATACAATAAGCTGTAACAGTCACTTTTTTATTCCTGTCTCGATACTATGGGTATTGTATCGATACTATAGAATGGGACTGAAAGGAAACAAGCATTTATGCAGGCTACAAGGGCTCTCTAACCACCACATTAAATGCCCAACATCTATGAATCAATTTCCAGCTATAAATGGGGGTTCCCAATAGCTGAAGAAGCAGAGATACAAAAATCATTAAATCACTGAACAATAAAAGCTCAAAAAATAAATCTTCAAATTCTTCATTTTTTACTTGTATCAAATCTATACTCTTCAAGCCTATTTGTATCTCATTCTTCTTGTACTTAAAATCTAGCAAACATCTACCTACTAGAGGTTTAATATGTTTACAAAATACTTCATTCATATCACAAAAGGGGCTATGTGAAAGTGAGTAAAAATATTTGAGAATTTGGGGTAGAATTCTCAAAAGGATTGAAAAGCTCTATCTAAGCCTTAAAAGATAGTGGTGTAAGGTTATACCTTAGCCTTAAAGGTAACAATTTGTTTAGTGAATTATAGGAATCACCTTGGTAGGAAAGTACCAAGAAAGAAGGACATAGGTGCCGAGTTAAAGGACAAACCTCTCTACATTGATTGTTTGTTTTTCTTATCCTTAACTTATTTTTAACTCTTAATTTACTTCAAATTTATCAAAAGAACCAATTCACCCCTCTCTTGGTTCAATCTTTCCCTTGAGCTAACAAGCATAGATGTCTTCTCATATTTTAAAGGTTTTTCATCGATTATTTTAAACAAAGGAATACCCTTTTTATATGCATGAATCAAAATTTTTAAATTTTCCCAAGAAATAAAATTTTCATATTCTTTTAGGTTTTTTGAAAGAGTGTAAAAAATATTTTGATTTTCAAAATTAAGTGAAACCCAATTTACTTGGAATTGGACTAATAATATAATAATATTTGAGATATGAGAATTAGAATTATATATAAAAAAATTTAAATCAAATTTAATTGAGATTTAGGATAGCACATTATTAATAGTTATCGATATATGAGTGTCAAGAAAGGATCATGTCTCACTTTGTGAGTAACTGACTCCTAAACCCATTTCATATGAACTTTTATTATTATGCAGATCTTAGAGTTTGTTTTCAAGGGTTTCATAACCCTTAAAAGATGAACTCTGATTAGTGACAAATCTCACCTAGCCAAAATAGATTGGTGGTGACTCTAAGTTATTTGGCTATTATGAAATGACTATTTAGGTTTAGTCGGATGAATGATTCATCTTGGCAATTAAGTCCCATCCTAATATGAGAAAAGAGAAACAAATTTACCTATTCCAAGTCTGACATGTCAGATTCACGCTCGGCATGTTATGACACTTATTTCTTCAAAACAAACACGCACTTGCTATCCCAAGTATTTTGCATACTTTAAGCTATGAAATTGGTTGCTTAATTAATAAGTGAGGAGGCATAATAACATGAACCTGTCTTTGAGCATTGTCAATGCTCAAACTTCAAAATTCAATGACCAAGAACTTATTTAGGAATTTGGCTCTGATGCATAAGGATTTCACAAGTGCAACACTTTTCAATTCCTTTGCAAGGCCTTTTAAGTATTATAGGCTTCATCCGATTAATGGTTTCATGATAGTCAATCATGCCACTAACATAAAACCTTCTGCCATTTTAATTGAATTTGTGACTGCTATTAAGCTAATTAACTGTATATCCTATCACCTAATCTAATTGATTCTAGGGCATATAATAACACCTTTTGTCATCTCAATTCTCTTAATTGGTTTCTTTAATCACACTCCTTTACTAGTCCAATTGATCAATTTGGTTTTATGTTATTTTAATTTGCCAGTTAACCTTCTAATTTCTTTTTTTTTATAAGTTTTAACTATCTTTAATTTAGTCATTCTGATACAAAAAAATTGTGCTCCTTGCACTAAATTATGGTTGTCATTGTGTATAATAGTAAGCAAAGGTCAATCCATGGAGATTGTTCTCAGCTTATAAGTTATTAATGCTAAACTATAATTTTAATATAAACAAATAAACTAAAAAGACATCAGAACAATTAAACTAAAATATAATGGGAACTAATTGTATAAAGATGCAAATAAAATAAAAAACATAAAAGTAAAATTAAAAATAAGGTTTATGAAAACAAGATAACAAAAGTGATAATAATAATGAAAAGTATAGTTAAGGAATCATTCATCATCTCTAAACATAATTATGAATCAAAATCATAATTATCTTTAATTATCTCTTAAAACTACCAAATTAGATAGCAATAAACTCTGCAATCTTAGTCATTCTTTAGTTTGTTGTTAAATAGAACAAGCTTTCTATTTAATTCATAACTATTAAATAAACTTGAATAAGCTTTCTACATTTAAATTAATAGAAGTTTTAAGATAAGAAGGATAGGTTGATCTAAGCAATAAACACACAAGCTTTAATTATTTAACTTAGGTTATGTTCCATGTGTGATATCAAGTCATCTTGTCTGAGGAGTGTCATACTTTGATTCCATCATGAATAGGTCTACAATAGATTGATGTTAATGGTTGGGAGATTTTGGGTATGAAATAACCATACGAAGGTGGATGAGTGATCTAAAAAGGATCACCACTCTGAATTGCAGACATTTCATATGTTCTTGGCTTTGGTTAACTTCATAAAGTAGTTGGCATGTGCATGATGAATTTCAGAGAAATTATTTTTCTAAATTCATGAGGGTAATTGAGAGCTACAGGAACTAAGATGGATTGATACATGATTAAACACTATACAATACTTATGGTCTTTTTGGGATATCGATGAAAGGACCTTAAGTACGTTGAAGGGCTAGTTACTAAAAGTTTCTTAAGAGGTCATATTCACTCTTCCTACATACAGAATGGCCGCAATGCCTTGCCAGAGGCCAATCTTGGTCTATAAATATAAATATAAATATAATTAATTGGGTGATTATATTTATTACCGCTATGATGAAAGCCCAATAGGCTATAGACAGCCTTGGAGCATTAGAAGCCATTGTTTATGGCACCATCAAGGTCATTCGTACAAGCTCATATCCAATCCCTATAATTCCTAGCTAAGGTAAGGTCTTAAATTGTTAATTTAAGACCAAACCATATTAAAAATATACATTAGATAAAATAGAGCCCTAGTGCATATTTAAGTAGTTTATTTGGGCCTATTTTATTTAATTATATTGGATTATTAATTATTTAATTAAAAACCAAGCATTTTAAAAATATATCTTAGATAAGATAAAGCCTTCTAATTATTTATTTTAGACCTATTTTATTTAATTATATTAGGTCAAAAATTATTTAATTTAAGATAAGTCTTATAAAAAATATACATTAAATAAAATAGAGCCCATGTGCATATTTAATTATTTTATTTGGGCCTATTATTTTTAATTATATTGAGTCATATTTTCAAATATTTTAAACTCTTAAGTAGGCTTGCTAAAATCATTTTGATTCAATATATCCATTATTTGAATTAATTTTGCTTCTATTGGGTTGGGTTAATGATTTTTTTTTTAAGACCTAATTAGCTTGATAGTGGGGTATTTCATGGAAAAAGTGATATTCAAGGGGTATTTTGAAACTTTGGTGGTTAGTTTGAACTCAAATATTAGTACTTGGACTAACTAAAAATTAAAAGTACACTCTAGTACACCATGACTTATTATTTTTGATAACTAAAAGACAAAAGTGCCTTTTTTGCCCTAGCTGTGGTATTAGCTAAATGGCCTCCTATAAAGCCAAAAGGTTGGCTTTCAAGAAGAGGACTCCCTCTAATTTTTCTTCATTTTAGTTGTCAACCCTAGGAAAAAGTCTTTTTAGTTACAAAAATTCATAGCAACTAAAAAGAAAAGAAAAGAAAAGAAAAGTCAAAAGCAAGAAAACCACATACATGGAGGCACCATATTGACAAAGAGATTAAGCAAGCTTCAAAGTTTATTTTGTACTACATTTCCTTACATGCTTTCTTTTACATCTTCTGCTTTTCTTATTTTTATTTTTTTATGCCATTTTAGCAAGCTGTTTAAGTGATAACTATGAAACCTATAAGATTCATGCATTTCTTTGAGCTTATTTTATGTTGCTATTTGTTTACTAAGTTGTTATGATATTTGGTGGCTGAAAAATCATATTTCTTACCGCAAGTCCATTCTGCCAGCTTTTATTTCTGGCTTCATATATTTGCTTCATCTCAACACTTTGATTTCTGATGCTTGATACCTATTGTTACATGATCAAATGTAGCTTGTGTCATTGCTTATACTTTGGTCACCTATTAATTGTTAAAATGCCATATTATGTGTGCCTAACTATGCCTTAAGTGTCTGATATCATGCTTACTTTTTCAGTCCATAACATGCTTGATATAATGTTTGTTTGATGTGGGCTAAAATTTGTTTTGTAAAACCCACCCAAGTTAAATCTATACTTACGTTAATAAGTAGGAATTAGCATGGATTTAATGTTTTCAATATATTTGTTCGCCAATCTTAGGGATACATCAAACATAAACATTTGGGATCATGGCCTCATTAGGCCAAATAAATTCTTATTTTTTTTTATCAAAATCAAAATCTTTTCAAGTGCTTAATTAAAGCTTTCTCCCAATCCTATTGTCACCATTGGTGTGAATAACGGATAATTTAGTGACCTTTTCTACAAGAGCTAGATTGGTCCATTACTCCACTGCCATGGACCTTAATGATTGGACATTCGCATGTCCAACGCATTGACATGCGACCATAAAAGCCTTAATCTGAAGAACTTTTGTCTTGGTAGAGGTAGCACGGTGGCCCCTATTAAAAATTATTTCTAAACTCCAAATGATTTTTCTAGAATTTTTCAGTATTTTTCTTGGAAAGTCTTTGAATTACCTTTATAATGATACCCTGTTTGCCTCCATATCATTCTAGATATGGAGTTATGATTTTTCGAATCCTTGCTATAGAGAAACCCTAGAATCAGTGACCTATCAAATGAATTTTTTTTAATTTTTAGATATTTTTCCTGAAAAAGTTGTAAAATTCCCTTTTTGAGAAGATATCATTTGCCATTTAAAAATTTTGAATGAGCTCAAGATGATTTTTCAAAGTTCACTGCTTCCTTTTCCCTACGTTTGTTGTTAGTGGTAACTCAAACACAATTTCAAAAATTAATTCTACCTATAAAGCGATTATCTAGGATTTTTGAAATATTTTTACATTAATCCTTATTGATCTACCTTTCCAATGGTACCTCAAAAGCATCAAACAAAACTAGAATAAATCCGAGAAGGTAGATAGCACACTGTCCCCAGTTTTTGCTGAGCTTGAGAAAATTACTTGGATTTTCCTAAACCAACATTTCTAGTTATTCAAATGACTTAAAATATATTCAGTGATTTTCTCCATGGAGTCATGACTCATGATGTAGGTCTTTTTAGGCTCGAATCAAAACTTAAAATTATTTTCAAAATTAATTTTCTTCTCTATTTAAAATATTTTCCATCTTAATATTCACCTTGTTCAAAAATCCTAAAAATCTTGATTTCAAAAATCACCCAATTTCTTTTTTTTTAAGGAGACACTCCAACCCTGTTTTTTTGAAAAGATTTCCATCCCTATTTTCTTTGAGGAGACACTCCAATCCTACTTTTCAAAAATATATAAAAAATCTAAGTTTTCTTTCCTTCGGGCTTCCTCAAACCTTTCATCAACCATTTTATAACTAAAATTGCCTTTGAGTCCAAACATATCTTAAAATTGTCAACTGGATTATTCCTCAATAACTGAGATCAATTACAAAATACATCCTGACATCCCTCTTTTTTGTTTCCATGTGTTTATCTTTAATGCAATTTTTAGTATATTTTTTTATGCCTTACTAACCCGTTTCTTCCCATGATGATGGTTTGCATTCCTGTCTTAAAAAAAATTGAATTTCATTAAACTCGAGATAATGCTTTTCATCAATATCCCTCTAGTTCTTGATGTAGAGTGTAGACACCCCATTTTGTCTAAGCCATCATCTGAGGCATTGGAGTTCATTATTTTGAACATCTTTTAAGTTCTACAAATGAGCATGGGTCAATTTCCCATCATTTTTGTCCAAAGCAAGGTAATTCAGAGAGCCAAAAGTATATACAAGTTATATTGGTGCATAAGTATGAAAAGCAAGTCATATCACCAAAATTCAAATTTTCAAATGCAATATCGATATAAGAGGTTTTGGTATCGATACCCAAGGTGTGTTCTCGATACTTGGTATGCTAGTATCAATACAAGCCTTGCTAGTAGCTATAATCATGATTTTTGGCAAAATGTATCGAATACAAGTTGGAGTATCGACATAAATCCATGAAGTATCGATATAGGCCTCTAAGTCTTGAGATCGAAAATATTTTTTTGTTCTTGGTATCGATACATTTCTCATTGTATTGATACTTATGGATAAAAATTGCCTTGTGTGTCGATACAAAATTTTGTATCGATACACCAAGGCATTTTTTACTAGTTTGAGCCATCTTTCAGCCTTTGCTTCATTAATCTGAAATCTAATTCAAACCTGGTTTTTGCCCCCAAAAATCATCAAAATTCACACCAAGCTTTGGCTTTGGGCATATAATTAGATATAAACAAAATTTTCAAACCTAAATAGCCAATGACAAGGGACATTTTCATGAAATATATAGTTTGTCAAAGGACATGCTTGGCTTTTTTCTAGTTGTAGACTGTTATAGTTTTCTACAATAGTACTCTGCATGATAGAACCAATGGAAATAAAAGCAGCTGAGCATAGTATCTAGGGTTATCTTCTAGTACATGAAGGAAAATCCCACATGCCCACATTGGATGAACATACTCCATAACAAAGAGCCAATTTTGGCTCAATAGAAAAGAGTAGACATCTTCATCTTTTTCTCTATCATCTCCAAAAACCTCTAGCAACCTACAAACCCAAAATACTCCCAAAATGATATTCCATTAATCTTTATCCCTCAGCCAAAAACTTTATTCCCATAGCTTCTCCAAACCCTTACTAGAAAATCTCCAAAAACTTTTCCTTTCACAAACTTTCATCCTTAAAATCCTTTTCCATCAACATTATAACAAAAAAAAAGTTTATTCCTTTCATCCTTTTCTTATTGAACAATAGCAAAGAGAGAGAAGAAATTATGCTTAAAGTTACTAATCCAAGTAAAGAAGAAAATCCAAGGCTTTTTGGTATATTTTCTCTACCCTACTTTATTTATTTTCTATTTTTATCATTTATGTCATTTTAGTGAGCCATTCATGGTGCCATGACCATTTTAGGGTTCTCATGCATTATTGTGGCCTTGCTTGTGGTAGTTTAGGGCTTCAATAATCTTTTTTGATGCCTTAATGATATATAAATGACCAAACATGCTTCCCAACATATTTGGCCTTAAAACAGCCTCTATCTGTTCGTCTTTAACATGTTTCATCCACCATTGCATGCTTAAAACATGCTTAAATCTTCATCCTTGTTGTTTTGAACATATTCATGTATTTCCTCACATTTCGATAAGTTTCATGGCATAAAAAAGCTATCTTGAAAATTCCAACATGCTTTTCTTTGCTTAAATATGATCATATCATCTCCCATAACATGATCTTTGATGTCATCTCCATGTATCTTATTTGTCACCTTTTTGTACTTTTGTTATCCTTTTTATGTCAAAATATCATCTTTTGCTTGTTTGAATGTGTTATTCATGTTCCTCATTATGTATGTTGCATTATGTTCATAACATTTTTGTCAAAAATGTTCTCTTGTTTGAAAAATATGATTTTTAAAATAAATACCCAAGCTAAGTGTATGATACCTCTAATAAATGATGACTAGCATGGATTTAATGTTTTCACACAATTCGTCTTCCAATCTTGGAGGACAAATCAAACATTTTAGGTTTAGAGGTATGATGAAATAAGTTCAATAATATTATTTTTCAAACAAAAATGACTCTTTTAGTTGATAAAATAATATTAAGCCTTGACCTTAAGGTTATTACCTTCCTTTGTGGAATGGTCAGTAGGTTGTTTCATTATCCCAAACAACTTTAGGATTATGGAATGAACTTGCGATGCCCATGTCACTCTTTTCTCTGAATCGTAGATGTTCAGATGTCCATTGTTTGAGTTTGACCTCCAAGAAACTTGAAAAATTGAATAACCCCTGTTTTTGGCTTTGGAGCACCATAGTCCCGATATGAAAAATTATTTTTCAATCATAAATGATTTTTGTAGAATTTTTTAATCCTTTCCCTTCTCGTTTGCCCTTGGATTCCAAATGAGGGAGTTATGATTTTTCAAATCTTTGCTATTTGAAACCCTAGAGCCAATGCATTATATTCTAATTTGGCCATTTTTGCTTATTAGATGATTTTTCTGTGTTATTTAAATATTTTTCTAAGAAAGTTTGCAAAATTTAATTTTTAAAAAATTATTGCTTACAATTTAGTGATTCCAAATGAGTCCGAAATGATTTTTCGAAGTCCATCATGCCTTTTCCCATGTATATGATGCTAGTGTTGAAATAGGCCTTGTTCAAAAATTAATTCCACCTGGAAAGTGATTTTCTAGGATTTTTAAGATATTTTTATGTAAGTCCATATCGAGTTATCTTTTCAATGGTAACTCATTTACCTGCTGAAGCCTTCGAATGAACTTAAAATAAATTCGAGAAGGGAGAAGGCGTGATGTTATCCTTTATTTTTTAAAAGTAAAATTAATCTACTCTCTCAATATCATCGAGACGTTGGAACTTCTCAAAATGCATTCGATTAGTTCCCCCTATAACTTAAGCTCTTTAGTCTCGGATAAAGGCTTAAGACAAAAATATATTTTATTCCAATTCTTGATTT
Organism: Adansonia rubrostipa; assembly: GCA_038381775.1. Classification (NCBI taxonomy): domain Eukaryota; kingdom Viridiplantae; phylum Streptophyta; class Magnoliopsida; order Malvales; family Malvaceae; genus Adansonia; species Adansonia rubrostipa. The sequence goes on along the minus strand of JBBYHM010394833.1, from coordinate 146,200 downwards.
CCTATTTTGGAAATACCTTCTTTTCTAAAATATTATTTTCTTTTAAGACATAAAAAATTTTCATCTTTCGAAGGTACTTCAATCCCACTACTTCGAGGGGATATCCAACCCTATTCTTCACAAAACAAATTTGACTTTTCTCTCTCAAATTTATTCAAAATTCCTAATTACTTTTTTAGATCATCAAAAATTTTCATCTATGGGAATAATCCAACATTGTTTTCTAGTAAAAACTTGAATTTTCTCCCTCAAATTTCTTTGAGATTCTTATTTATTTTCTTAAAATATCAAAATTTTTATCTTTAGGGGTACTCTAACCATAAAATTTCAAGTGGATACTCTAGCCCCATGTTTACCTAAAAATGTAAATTTTTTCCCTCTGGATATCTCGAATTGTTTTAATTAAAACCTTTTTAGTTCCTCAAATAACCATCGAATCCAAACACATCTTAAAATTGTTATTTTGGTTATTCTTTAATAGTTGAAGACAATTAAGAGATAAATTCTAATTATCCTTCCTTATTACATTCTTTTGTATGTGATTATTTTTTTTGTGACATTATTATTTTCTTTTTCATCCTACTAACATGTTTCTCTTTTGTAGTGACCATCATGGATTCATATTAAAAAATTAAAAAAATTTTATAGGCAATGTTTCACGTCAGTATTTCTCTAGTACCTAACATGAGATATCCAAAATTTCAAAATTTAACGTGAAAATTATTTTATATAAAAAAATCATTATGCTCTTTATACCTTTGCGGTGCATAGGTGATATAAAATTTCCATCAAAATTCGAATCTATAATTTCCATAAAGGTTCTTGCATTAGAGGGGATTATATCTAGATAATGACCAAATGGAACTAATTAAACTGAATCGAAACAAGCGGGTATTGATTTCGAGCATCATGGGGTTGCTAATCCTTCTCTTGCATAACCAACTCCCAAACCTAACTAATGAATCCCTGGACCTCGTAGACTTTGAAATCAATATTTCAAGTTTTCTAACTCAAAATATTATTTTCAAAAGGCAAAACTCAAAATATTGTTTTCAGTAGGCATCCAATCATGCCTAACCCAAAAAGGTCAGTGGTAACTCTAAATTTATGGTAACTTCACAGTAACTTTCTAAGACTAGTTGGATAAGCGATTCGTTCAATAGTCTCTTTCCTCTTTATATTATCATGCCTAATCTAAATCTCAACTAAGGGATAACTCAAAGGCTTCGACCAAACACCATATTTTTTTAAAATCAAGCACGTTCCCACTTTGGATCATCTGAAGTAAGCATGAAAAGGTGAAAGGGTACATGGCAATAGCTTGGTGACTCCATTGGGGACCTTTTAGAGAGTTAAGCCTACAACTAGATATATCTCACTCGATTATTAGCTCTTTCTAATTCCATCATTACTTGGTTATAATCCTCATCCATCTTTGTTTACTAACTTTTTATCTTTCATGGTTTTTGCCATAAATATTGACTCAAATAGGTGTAGTAATATAGGAGTAAAACTAAAGGTTGTTTGTTTTCCTAACACATATTGTGCACTTGCATGTTTATTAGATTCATAGCAGATACCATGGTAAGGTTATAGTCCCAATTACTAGAGGGAAGTGAGTCATCCACCTTAGTGAGTATCCCTTTGCATAGGCATGATAAGACTTTTGGGGTGTAAATTACCTATGTCTCTTGTGAGTACCCTTCCGTATTTGCATTGGGAAATATATCCACTAGATTGAACTTGTTCTGCCAAACCCATCATGGGCCTAGGATTAGGGTGCCTTGGTTATCCTTACTAGACTGAGGAAGAATTTAAATGCCAATTTAGTGTCCACTTAAACCCACATAGTGAACTTTATGAGCCAAACCATTTCAAACCATACCAAAATGCTACTAGAATAACTCGAAGAATAGGGTCATTCAGGGAAACACATCTTACCTTTACTTCTATACACCATGTTACATAGGTGATAATAGACATTATTGCCTGTATTTGTTATTTTATTTTATGATCATTTTTAGGGTATGTTGTTATGCTCTACGGCTAATCTTCTTCAATACATAGGTGATAACGAATGAATGTCATCGCCAATAATGCCCTATTTCACCCTAAAAAGTCATATTGGTTCAAAATAAGCTATCATGCTATCCAAATGATAGCTTAACATGTACCTATCATAAGTGGTGATGAACAAATGTCACCATGTAATTGTCAATCTTGCACTTGCGAGGTATCATGTCACCTTGGAAAAGGCAATTTTAACTCGAACATGCCATTATGTTGTTCGTTTATTCTCTATGTCATGCCTGCCCCTAAGAATCATACCGCCTAATGTCAAGGTAATTTCTGTGATGTATTTTTGTTACTATTTTTTACATATACCTTATTTTTACAACTATTACTTCATGCTATCACTAACTTTTTTTTTTAAATTTTTTTATTTAATGCATACACCATTTCATCATAATCATCATCACTATGGGACAACTAGCCAATGGTTCAATGTTCATCAATGGGTGTCTATCATCCGGCAGCAGTCTATTTCATATTTAAAGCCTTTTAAAGAAGTTCAGGCATAGTTAGAGCACTGATAGCGTGAGGTTGAGGATCCTCTTAAACTTGAATATGTCTTAACAATGCATGATAAGGTCAAGATAGAGTACTATTAGAATGATTGCAAGATTTGAAGTATGTATGGACTAGTTAGGATGACACTGAAGAGGAATTATTCATGTAGAGATATGAAGACATAGCCCTTTTACTCCAAGTCCATTTAGATGCTGGTTTATTGCAAGTAGCATCTAAGTTTTGGAACAAGCATATTGATGTTTCACTTTTAATCATGAATATTTGTACCCCACAATTGACAAATACACTGTGTTACTCAATATTGAGAGGGCTAAGACTAATAAAATATATTGTAAAGCTTTGCATCCTTTAACTTTCAAGAAAATATTAGCTTAGATTCTCAGGTGAATAAAGTCTTGGATTGAGGATCGTATCAAGATAAAGTGAATAGTGAGTCATTTCTTGGGCTAGTTTGAAAGAAGCAATGGCAAATACTGGTGACATCCAAAAAGTTCAAGATATCTGAGCTCTAGCAATATATGGTCTGGTCATACTTTCGAAAAACATTAGGCTATGTTGAAGCTACAGTAGCAAATTTTTTTCCCAATTATGTTGCAACATCAATCTCACATTGGCCATCATTGTTGACACTATTCAAGCTCTCAGTTTTTCTAAAAAAAAGGGTAGGGTTGTTTCATCAGCTGTGTGCCATTTCTCCATATTTAGCTTGTTAGTTACTTTTATCTCGAAGAAAAGAGGATGTCATATAACTTATTACCCAACTTTAGCCCTATCTCCAAGGTCCTTGAGAAGTAACGGCCCAAAGACAAATCCAAAAAGCAATGGGTCCAAAAATTTTGGAACCTTAGTGGAGGAGAGGTTGCATTGAAGGCCCTTTGGTTCTCATCATAAACAATCATATACCGATATGGAGATTACAGTTGTGTGTCACTTATGGGATTATAGGGAAGCAATATTTATGCACCCATCCTAGTCCCACAACAAATTTAGTATTGACAATGTATTCCCTTTATCCAAGATCTGATTAGAAGTTGAAAGTTCAGCTAGCTTTCCATGCTTGGAGACAAACTCGTTGCATGGAGAGGTACTAGAGAGGAAGTAGTATGACCCTAGGATATAACGAGTAGATGATTCATCGCTCAATGACTCCTTACCCTTTTCTACTATTAGAACATCACAAGAATCAATTGATGAATTTCTTTTTAAGATCAAAATTCTCAGGCATGTGTTCGAACAAAAAGAGGTGATTTTCACCAAGGAATTCATGTGCTTAAAAGGAAGAAAAAATTCAATCAGAAATGGACCTCCATCTCTGAGATGGTGAGATAAATCAAGTTATCAAAGAGAAAAACCATTTCAAGGAAGATCTTAAGAGTTTAAGGAAAAATTATGTAGCCTTTAGCAAAGCAAGTAAGTCTCGATGGCTCAATAAGTCTTCAGCTAAGTGGGAGGCAGAAATTGGTATCTTTGAGAAGGAACTATATCAATAAAAAAAGAGGCTAAGGTCAATAGGGAAAGCTTGTTAAATCCCGTGCCCTTGCATTATTGTACCTAAGAAAGAATGGATGACTAGAAGCTTAAGTCTAGGATTTAAGAGCACAGTAGGTTGAGAATGAGATTTTGACACTTAGAATTCAAGATTTAGAGTATATTTTTCAATCTTCCCAAGGCCAAGTTGATGAATTAGTGAGAGCTTTCGGATAATGTGTCGCAACGTACCTTAGGGTGGTTCCTCGCGAATCTATGAGTGCGTATGACTTAAAATATTTTCCTGACTTGGAAATATCTTCTTAGCTTAGACTATTCTTTGGAGTTGTGATGAGAATGAGAAAGTGTAGATTCTTGACTTATGACACAGTGAAGGGGATCAAAAGATGAATTGCTCATCTTATTAATCTCAGATGACCATCATGAAATGGCCAATGCTTTGAGTCACCATCGATCATTTAGGGTTAGGCATGATCGGATGCCCATTAAAACCTATGTTTTGAGTTACGAAACTCAAAACATCGATCCTATGGTCTACGTAATGCAAAGATTCATCATTTGGGTTCGGGAGTTGGTTACACATGATGAGGTATGAACCTCTTCACAATGCCCGAAATTCCTACCGTACTAGCTATGTCTTTCTCGATTTTGATTCTTTAGATCTTAACTTGTCATTATTTTGATATAAGCCCTTTTAATGCATGAATCTTGTAGAAATAATCTAGGTTTTGATGAAAAAGATTTAATCTCATATAAGCCCTAGAGAGATGGGGAATATAAAGATTTTCGATAGAAATGACCTCTAGATTTTACTTTGAAAATGGAATGTTTGACTTTAGGCGCTGGAAAGATACCCACGCGAAATGTTACCTTTAATTTTATTTGAAATAATTTGAAAATATGAATGCAAATAATTATCACAAAGAAATCATGTTAGTAAGACAATAAATGAAGTAACATAACATGGATCATTCAATGCAATGATAAAGAAAAGGAATATACTATTGGCATTTATCTCGCTATCGGCATCGATTATCTAGGAATACTAAATCGACAATTTTCGAGATGCATCTGGGTTTATTGATTAAACAAGGTTTATTTGACATATTCATGGGGGTCTAAAAAAATTTAATTGTAATTAAAAGACAAGATTGGAGTATTCCTTTGGAAAGGTAGGGTTGGAGTATCCCCATGGATGGCAAATAATTTTGACAAATGAAGTTTCTTTTAATCTTAACAATTTTGAAAAGCAGAGTTGGAGTATCCCTTCTGAAGGTCAGGGTTGGAGTATCCCCGTGGATGACAAAACTTTATGATTTAGAAAATGAGTGAGCGTTCGATGATTTTTGGCAAAAAGATTTATTGTGAATAAGGATGGTAAAGATGTAAAATATGTTTGTACCTTGGTACCAGCCTATTGGAGTTCAAAGAATGTTCTCGAGTCTAATCGGGTTGACATAGAGACATTCAAATGTCTCGAAAAGAAATTTGGAAAAACAACTCGATTTTGACCAAAACTAAAAACAAGGGACAGCATCGTGCTATCTTGCTTCCTGAATTTATTCTAAATTGATTCGAAAGATTTAGAAGGTGGACAAGACATCATTGGAAAGGTGACTCGATGAGGGTCATCCTAAAAATATTCCCACTACCCTAAAAGGAGACTTTCTAGGGGAATAAATTTTCAAGTTCGGATTGATAGTGCTGCTAGCAGAGCATATGAGGGACAAGGTGTGTCAAATTTTGAAAAATCACCCCGAACTCATTTGGTATCAAAAAATTGCAAGTGATACCTCTCTGAAAAGGGAATTTCATGATCATTTTAGGAAAAATGTTTGAAAAATTTTGAAAACTCATTTAGTGGGCCTAAACGGCCCAACTAGAATACATGTTCGGATTCCAGAGGTTTTGGACAGTTTAGACTTGAAAAATCATAACTCTGTCATCCAGAATGATCCAGGGGTGAATAAGACACCATTTTAAAGATAATTTGAGATGCTTTGATAGAAAAATATTATAAAATTCATGAAAAATCGTTTAAGAGTTTAAAATGATTTTTCAATTTGCAATAGATGTGTTGTCAGCAGTGACAAAGCAAAGCAGGGGATATCTCTTATTTCTTCATGTCTATGGGTCCAAACTCGAGTCATTGACATTCGAACATCCATGACAGATGGGAAAGAGTGGCATGAGCATCACGAACTCATTTGCACAGCCCCGGAGTAGTTTGGGACGATGAAACAGCCCGTTGATCATACCACTCAAGGTTTTGACTCAAGAAAGGCACAAACATTTAGGGAATAATTGTAAGGCCATTTCTGTTTCAAAATCAGAAGATTTGAGCTTGTTTAACCAAGATTACAATCTAGAAAAACTTAATTTTCCCTAAGATATTTTGCTAACTTTAAGGAACATGCTAAGTCCATGCTAATCCTCATTGGTTGAGGTTAACATGCTTGGCTTGGGGTAATTTTGAAAATTAGTTTTTTTCTACAGCCATCAAACATGCATTTTGACAAGAAGAAGACAACAAACATATAAAAGGATGGCACAAAACATGAATGGGGATGCTAGTTTCACTAATGGCCTAAACAAAGAAAGTATGCACTTTAACAAGAAAATGTTGTGGATGCTAAAAATGACAATGATTCATGCAAGTTAATGTGTAAATGTGCTTGAAATGTGTTAGGCTAATGATTCATATATGGATTAAGGATAGCAAGATGCATGGACATGGCATAAAATGCATGAGTAAGAGATATCAAACTAATAAGGATGAAATGAGGCATTTTTGCACATCTAAAGAGCATTAAAGCATCCAAATCCTAAACTACCACAACCAAAAGCCACAATAATGCATGAAAATCCTAAAAGGGTGATGGAAACATGGAGAGCTCACTATAATGATGAAGATGCTGAAAAACAAAAATGTAAGTGAGGGAGTAGAAAGTTATACCAACAAAACTTCAACTTTGGCCAAATAGTTGGAGCAGCAGAGATGGCTTGAATTTCCCTTTCTTCCTTATTGTTAACAAGCAAGAAAAAGAGAGAAGTAATGAGGTTTTGGTTTTGGTATGGATGAGGGTGATTTTTGGAGTGTGTAGTGGTTCAAAGTAAGTGTTTTGGGGCTATTTTTGGGTGGTGGGTTAAGAGCTACGGGATTTGGTGTTCTTGGTGTATGAGTGTGTTTTTGGAAGTATAAATGAGCTGGAATCTAACCTTTTTTTCTGAGATAGAAGTGTTCCATTTATACCATCCTTTTGGAGCCAAATTAGAGGTGTTCTAGGCCATTTCTCAAAGGGGAAAAGGTGATGTCAGCATGGTGGCTATAGGGTGGCTGTGCGAGGCAGCTTGCTGCCAATGTGAAGCGCATAGGATGGCTGGTTTAAATGCTAAAATGATTTTCCAGCAACTAGGGTGGCTGATGGTGACATTGGCTAACAACTAAGGAAGAGTAGGGTGATCAAATGACATTGACCCTTTTGATCCAATTTAGACTTTTAAAAAATGTTTTGATTAATTTAAAAGTCTAAATTCATAATTTGACATGTGTTTTAATCTTTCCTGATGCAAAGAAACAAGTTAAAATCAAGTTTTGGATCAATGGTGGACGTCTCAAAAATGCCCGGACTGTGAGAATGATCTGCATGTATCGATACATTGCATAATGTATCGATACATTTGGTCTAGAAACCTTCATGGTATCGATACAATGAACATTGTATCGATACTATGAACCACTGTATCAATACATGTTGATATGTATCGAGACATTTCTTTATAGAATGCATGTTTTGGTCCTGGCATGGCCTAGTATTAATACATGAGGTCCTATATCGATAGAGAGGCTTATGTATCGATACATTTACATGTTGTATCGATACAAGTGGGGATATTTCAAATTTTTGGCATAGTGGAGCATTGTATCGATACATGAGAACCATGTATCGATACATTCAAGTAAAATTATGAATTTTCTCATATATTTTAACCTCGGATACCTTGGACTACATCATTTGATGCCACATCTTTGCATTTACCTTTGATATGATCCCTAGGCCTTCTTGATGTCCTCAAAATACTTTTTCGCCAGGCGACATTCATCGCCCCCTCCTACGTCCATGCTTCAAATTGCTAAAAATTAGCCCGGACAAAATAAGGTGTCTACACAATGAGAGCAAAATGGCTCCAAGTGGTTGATCATGCACACCAAAACTATCAGGACCATCATTCTATCTTACTGAGCAGATTCATATAGCTTAGTTAGAGGCTGAGAATGTGATGGACATAGCTCTATCCTTGACCTGTGACATCTTACCTAGTAGAGCCCATGACTAAGAATTGTTGTATTTTATGGAACATGTGATGAAGCAATGTAACTGTGTCAAGCATTTCTAAATGTAATCATGTGTAATTAGGATGTTTTGTTGCTTTAATGAAACTTGCTATTGATGAACCTGCTCCCTAAGTCTAATTGTCCCATATGCATTTGCATGATTATCTAATTCTTTTGCCACTTTACGCATTTATGTTAATTGTCATCTAATTGCATACTTATCTTCATCTCATCAAACATGCTTATAACACATCATGAAATTTTAACTTGGTAATAATCTAAAGTGAAGGTGCTTTAAAACATAGAACCTACATTTGTCATTGGTATAACACTTGTAATCATTAGAAAGTGACAGAAAATGATCTCCAAGCAAACATTGAGAGAATTAAACTCATGTATAGCAAGTCCTAAGAGCAATCACTTCATAATAATAAGGAACTCGAAGCCTAGATTATCGAATTGAGTAAGCTATTGTTTGAGACTTTAAAGGAAAAAGAGCAAATGAGGTCAAAAAAGAACCAATCAATCTCGAGAGCAATCTAAACGGTGGTATTGAAGCCACCAATGCTCAAGAAGGGGCATTACATCCTTCAACAATTAATATCCCATCTACTCAAACATTTATTTGATTATCTCTACAATGACACCCTATTTGGTTCAAGGATTTCAAGAACGGGCTCTTCATTGGCAAGGCTCATAGTCCCAAATCTTAATGAACAAAAGAAAGAAGAAAAAGCAAAAAGGTTTTTGAAAAATGATAAAGGCTTAAATATGTATCATCATTAGAGAAGTGCCTTCAAGCTGTTAAAGAAAGTGAAAAATTTAGGATTGTAGATGCAAAATCTTTAGGACTGGTTTCAATCTTATTGTCCTACCTAAATTTGAAGTGTTAGATTTTAGAAAGTACAATGGGACTACAGACCCTACGACAAACATTCGCATGTATTGCCATAAGATGGTTGGATATGAGCAAAAAAAAAGCTACTAATTCATTGTTTCCAAGATAGTCTAACTAGGGTAGCCGTCTGATGGTATACCCATAAGAATTTGACATGAGTAGAATTGGCTAGCGCTTTCCTTGATCAAGATAAGCATGTGTCTGATTAGGCCTCAGATCATCTTTCTTTTATGAACATGGAAAAGAAAGCCTTTGAGAGCTTCAAGTAGTATGATTAAAGGTGGAAAGTGGATGTAGCTCAAACTCTCCCTCTTTTGATTGAGAAAAATATGATAGTCAAACTTATCAGTACTTTTTGATTTCCTTACTACGAAAGATTAGTAGGAAATGCCAAGAAAAATTTTACCGATAAGGTTATATTGGCAAAATGATTGATAACATTATCAAAAGTGGCAAGATATCCATTAAAGAATCATTTGGGTCAGTCAAGAAGTCAACAACAAAGGGTAAAGAAAAAGAGGTGAATTCTATTTGTGAAAGTCCTACCAAGTTCAATTAGAATATGCATTTGACATAGGGTATGTATTTATTAAACATGTTGCATCTAGGTTTTAACCCCTACTCATCGATGCCATAACCAATCCATTTTGTCAGGATCATTCGAGCAATTAGCTTTACATTGAATCCCATTCAAAACATAGCCAAAATCGCATAATCCCACAATGCAAACAATGTAAGAGCTCAAAATAATCAACAAGCACCCTAAGAAAATGGAACACTTAAAGCCACTTCCTTACTCTTACAATGAGATTTACCTTCATTTATTGGTAGGTCAGCTAGTTGGCCTAGTATTCATAAACCCAAGATCACTTTCATACTGCAATGGTACAGTGAAAATCCTATTTTTAGTACTAGGTTAGGGCAAAAGACCATTCTATTGAGAATTGCACCTTATTTAAGAAAAAGCTATAGGGTTTACTAGAGAAAAGTGTGATTAAGTCAAACAAGGGCCTGGACCTAATAGTGGAGCCAATTCATTTGCTAACCATACAGAGCCAAAAGTGAATATAGTAATCAAAGTAAAAAGATATTGGGTCCAAAGAAGTAATAGAGAAGTTAATATCTTAAGAAATAAGTTATGGCAGGTATTTATGAAGGTAGGAATAGTGTTGGGTGTCAAAAACTATAGCAAAGAAACCATTGAATCATTTTGTTGCCACAACAGTCAAGGGCATACTTTGCAACACTACTTGCTTTTCCTATGATGGTCTAAGGGATGATAAACCAGTCAAAAATTGAGTTCTGTGAGGAGGGAGACGAGTACATTGGTTTATCTATTAATGCATGAGGAGAGACCTAAGTTGTTTCTCTTTCATGAACATGGAAAAAAGAGTTGACAAAAGCTTCAAGCAATGCTATGTGGTGGGTGGAAGTGGTTACCCAGATTCACCCCTTATTGACATAGAAAAAAATGATTGTTAGATTTAGCAGCATATTACAAGCACTTTATTATGAAAAAGTAGTGAAGAAAATCCCAATAAGCCTCATAGATGTAGTCTTATTGCGCAAAACAATTAATGAAGGCATAAAAAGTGACTCAAGCAAAAAAGATACCTTTAAGGGCAAAGGGAAACAAAAAGTGAAGGCCAAAAAACAATCGAAATACAATACAAGAGCTAGCTCATCTCAAACTAGTGCCAAGTCAGATATGGTAGAATGGCTGCTGAAGAAGACAACAAGGTTGTAGAAAACTTAGATGAGTTTAGAATGCTAATGAATTTGGTCTAGCCTAGTACAAGCCAAATTGATCAATAAGGTTGAAAGAATGAAAAGGAGAGCCAATGACTTTTGTAATTTCCATACCATTTACAGTCATAATCTTTAAATGTGCAAAGAGTTTCACGTTATGGTTCAAAGGATGATGAAAGAGGGTAGCATTAAATTCTACCATAAAAAGCAAGCCTCACATACCAAGTCCATAGATGTGATACCATTTGCCAACATCACAGAGAGAGAAGGGAATAATACTCTTTATTGTATTAGAAGGCTATTGGTCATGTTCGACAACCAACTAGGAGTCAAAGTTACCCTTGTTTAGCCGATGCCAAAGATAATTATTAAACTTCTATACCTTTTCCCTTATAAGGAAAACAAGGCAATTCCTTAGAAATACAAAAGCCAAACATTAACCACTAAAGAATCTAGTTAACAAGTAGCAAATGTTGACCTTTTAAGGGTAAACCGCCTAACTCAGAGTGGTAGATTTATGCCTTAACTACATCAAGATTTGAAACTCAGTAAAAGACACTACTTGTGTTTCTTAAGTATCAAACTTTTCAACTAAAAACTCAGATTCAATAGCTATCAAAGAGCTAGTGAGTGAGAAAAAAGCTACAAAATTTTTTAAGTTCATCAAGCATAATAGATACAACATTGTCTATTAGTTGAACAAGCGGTTTGCCAAGATATCTGTGCTATAGCTAGTATTGAATTTTGAAGCTCATGGAAATGCTCTTCTCAAGGTCTTGAATGATGTATATGTTCTTTTAGACATTCTGATAGGACAATTGGATCGCCTAGTAAGTAACATCACTGCCAACAACTCTATATCTTTCAACGATGATAAAATCCCTTATGGAGGAAGAGAAAACTATAAAACTCCTTACATCACCAAATATTACAAAGACATCATGTCACCTAAAAATGCTTATTGAGAATGGGTTAGCTCTGAATGTAATACTCATATCATGCTTGAACAAGATCCCTATTAATGTAACTCATATATAGAATAGTCTCATGATTGCACAAGCATTCGATTGGACTTACAGAAATGTCATGGGAAACATCACCATTCCACTCTAAATCGACCTATGCAATTATAAAGTAGACTTCCATGCAATAGACAGTGCTCCATCATATAACTGCCTTTTGGGAAAGCTTTGGGTTCATTCTGCAAGGGTAGTGCCTTATTACTACATCAAAAGTTGAAATAAATTATAAAAAAAAAGTTGTCAGCATCGGAAGAAAAAGATATCATTGATGCTACCTTAATTGATGCCTCGAATATCAAACTTTATAAAGATATCTTAGATCTTTATTTCAATCCTTTGAATTTGTCAATGCCATTTATGACAATGAGGGGTTCTTAATACTAAAGCCTCATCTATCAAAGAGCACTTATATGGGTCTAAAGTTAAACATCGACAAATGTGCCTAGGCAAAAAAAGGAATTGAAAAATGCCTCTAAAGAATTGCCAAAGCCTTGAAAGTTGTTAACCAAATTTGAAAAAAAAAGGTTAAGATTTAAGCCTAATGCATTACAAAAAAAAAAAGCAAGCTTAAAAGAACCATGAGGAAAGAATGGCTGATCTGTTGGGACAAGACATGGGATATGAACCAATGATGTTTCCATTACTTTGAGAAAGTTTTTGTCCAGGAGGACATGTGAATACCAGCTCTACCAATGTTATGCTCATACTGAATAAGGCATTTGGAGATCTCTCTATCAATGCAATTGATGAACTAGAGACGTTAGCAATAACTGAGAGACTAGTCTATGCCTTTTAGGATTTATTCTAAGTGTTTTGGGCTAAAATTGAGATTCCTATATTGTTAAGACTATTTCAAAGTAATGCTATGAACTAAGCCTACATGCTTTTACAAGAGCATTGTAGGATCCTTTTTATAGTTATCTTTTTTGTAAGTATATCAATGAAAATAACTAAACACTATGCATTTCATCCTTTATGTTCATTTTCATAGTTTTTGCCAACTATTAAACCTTTCTCTACATATTATTTTGCATATATTGTTTTTTATTCCATATTTTTAGGTATCCAAATGAAGGTGACATGAATATTCATACCAAGACTCTAAAAATTGATTTTGAACAACTAATTTGCACCAGTGAGGTCAAGATGAAAAAGATTCTAAAAAGATCCACATACCTCTGGACCTGCTAAGACTAATTGAGCAAGAAGAAAATAGATATTGCCTCATGAAGAACCCCTTAAACCATAAAACCTTAAAAAAAAAGAAGATAAAAAAAGGTGAAAATCAAAACCTTCATAAGCCTATTAACCCAAATTGAACTAATAAGTCTCTTCTAAGAATATCAAGGTGTTTTCACTTGGTTCTACTAAGACATGCTCGGATTAAACACCAGCATTATGATCCATAAACTTCCCTTTAAACCTGAGTGTAAGCCCAAACAAAAAAAAGCTTAGAAGGAAAAAACTTGAAATGCTTATAAAGATCAAAGAACAAGTGAAGCAGCAATTTAAGGCAAAAAATTTTGAAGTAGCCAAACACCCTAAATGGGTAGCTAATATAGGCCTCGTTCCTAAAAAGGATGGTAAAGTGGGGATGTATGTAGACTATAAGGACCTGAATCTAGCTAGTCTAAAAGATAATTTCCCTTTGCCCCATATCAATACCCTAGTAGACAACACAACCAAAAATTTCATATTTTCATTCATGGATGGATTTTAAGTTGCAACCAAATTAAAATGGTAGTTAAAGACATGGAAAATACCATCTTTGTGACCAGGTGAGGCACATTTTATTAAAAAGTGATGCCCTTCGGGCTTAAAAATACTAGGCCAACCTATTAAAGGGTAATGGTAACATTGTTCTTCAATCTCATGCACAAAAAAATAGAGGTCTATGTGGATGGCATGGTTGCCAAATTGCCAAGGGAAAGTGAACACATGGCTGAATTGTGAAAACTCTTCAAACAACTTCGCATATACCAGTTCAATTTAAATCCTACTAAATGCACATTCAGGGTTACATCTGGCAGACAATTAGGCATCATTATAAGTGAAAAAAGAACTAAAGTCGATCTTGATAAGGTCAAGGCCATTCAGAACCTGCCACCACCTTAAACTTAAAAGAAAGTGAGGGATTTCTTAAGAAGATTGACCTATACGCTCAATTTATATCTCAGCTGACTAACAAATGCGAGCCAATCTTTTGGCTACTTTGAAAATAGAATCCTAGAGAATGGAATGAAAAATGCCAAAAAGTTTTTGATAAAGTCAAACATTACCTTTTAAACTCTCTAGTAGTTATGCCACCAATGCTCAGTCGAGCCTTAATCCTGTATTTATCAATTTTTGACAAGTTGATGGGCTATGTATTTGGTCAACATGATAAGCCAAGAAAAAAAGAACATGCTATCTACTATTTGAGCAAGGAGTTGACAGAATATGAAAATAACTATTTAACCCTTGAGAAGTTATGTTATGCTCTAGCTTGGATAGCTCAGAGGTTAAGATAATACGTATTGTACCATAACACGTGGTTGATCACGAAACTTAATCCCATTCAGTATTTGTGTAAGGTGCTTGCTTTATTAAGGAGATTAGCTAGGTAGCAGGTCTTGCTTTCTAACTATGACATCATGTGCATGAATCGCAAAGCCATCAGGGATAGTGTAATAGCAAACATCTTGGCAAGCCGAGCAACAAATGACTATCAACCTTTGTATCTTGAACTTCTTAATGAAGACTTAATGTGTATATCTGAGGCAGATGCCACTACCTATTGCAGTTTATCTTGGAAAAGTACTATGATGGAGCTCCAAATGTATTAGGACAATGGATGAGGGCAATTCTTATCTTGCTTAATGGAAATTAATACCCATTTACCTTAAGATTAAACTTTAACTTCACCAACAATGTAGCTGAATATAATGCCTATGTCATAGGACTCCGAATTGCCATTGAAAGAGGTATCTGAAGACTGCAAGTATTTAGAGATTTAGCCCTTGTCATCTACCAACTAAGAGCAGAATGGCAAACACAAGATGCTAAATTGATCCATTGTAGGAACCTAATTTTAGAACTCATAAAGGAATTCTATGATATTAACTTTCAACATTTACCCCAATAAGGGAACTAAATTTTTGATGCATTGGCCACCTTTTTGGCCATACTCAAATTCAAACAAGAATCAGACATTGCTTCTATTCAGATAAGCACCTATATAACTCGAGTGCATTGTTAAAATGTCGAAGAAGAGAAAGATGATTAGCCATGGTATCAGACATCCTTTAATACATCCAAGATAAGCAATACCCCAAGTGCATTACCAAAATTGAAAAGAGAACCATTTGAAGGATAGTTGCAAGTTTCATTTTAGATGGTAGAGTTTTGCATAAAAAAAAGTTAGGATCAGATACTACTTTAATATGTAGATGCCTCCAAAGCCAAAAGAATTCTTGAGGAAGTCCATGAAGGAATTTATGGTATGCATGCTAATAGAGATCAAATAGTAAAACAAATCAAATGATCAGGCAACTATTGGTTGACTCTTGAAAAAGATTGCATTAACTATGCTCAAAAGTGCCATAAATGCCAAATCTACATGGGCAAAATCCATGTCCCAGTGACAAATCCATATGTTGAAGCAGCTTTTAACTTTATTTTGGTCGCTATCAATTATGTCACCAAGTGGGTTGAAGCAGCTTTATATGCTAATGTCACCAAATCTGTTGTATGCAACTTTATGAGATAGGTATCATTTGTAGATATGGCCTTCTTAAGCAAATCAATACGAATAATGCACACAACTTGAAAAACAAAATGTTGCAAGTAGTTTACCCTAAATTCAAGATCCAACATTAAAATTTCATCCTATAGCATCCAAAAATGAACAAGATAGTTGAAGCAGCTAATAAGAATATAAAAAAATAGTAAAAAATGGCTGAGACATACAAAAATTAGGATAAAAAGTTGCCTTTTGCATTACATGCCTATCGCACAGTAGTACAAACATCTATAGGCGCCACCCCATTCCTTCTTAGTCTACGATTTGGAAGCAATCATATCTATTGAGGTTAAAATCCCTATACTTAAAGTCTTGATGGAATCATAACTTGAATAGGTCAAATGGGTCAGGAATTGATATAAGCAACTCAATCTCATTGACAAAAAAAGAATGAAAGTGATCTATTACATGCAAATGCATCAAAAGTACATAATGAAGCCCATAGCAAAAGGGTTCATCCTCATTATTTTGGAGAAAGTAACCTAGACTTAAACAAATCCTCTTTATCCATAAAAATGCTCGAGGAAAATAGACATAAAATTAGGAAAGATCATACATAGTAAAGCATGTATCTTGCAAAAGAGCCTTGATTTTAACTGAAATAGATTGTAGCAATCTACTGAATCTTGCGAATTTTAATTCCATTAAGAAATACTAGGCCTGAAAAGGTTCTAGGATGAAAACTCATAAAAACATCTAATTTTCATTTTGCTTTCACTCTTACCAAAAAAAAGAAAAAAAAAGGATAAAAACCTAAAAAAGTATCCACAAAAACAAGCCAGCTTAATTTGAAAACCAAAAAGGCTGACTTAAATGGCTAAACTCTCCTTCACTTGAACCAAATCAACCTTAAACTATCACTAGCCTAGAGTAGAACCAATTTAGCCCACACTCACAACCCTGATCAAAACAACAAATCATAACCTAATTCACTTATTCTATGTCAACCTACTTTATCAAATCTTATCCTTACTTATACCTAAAAAATGGAGATCACCTAACCTTGAGGCTTGTATCCCACCATAGGACAATTTAAAGAATTTTCTTACGAGTCAGCCAGCACTGAAAGGATTAACCACTTGAGAAAGTTTTCTAAAGACACTAGTGGAAAACTCATGTCATCAACATTAAGGGTTGAGCGGCTAGGAAAACCTTTATGAACTCTTTTGTATCTTAAAATTCCATAATTTGTCATAATATGCATCTTCTTTCTTTCGAATGAAATACAATCACTTAATTTCTTATAAGGACCTTTTGTAACTTTTGCATCCCATACTGTATTATGTTTATCATTTAATTGATATGCTTGATAAATGATTGGAATTGATAACCAAATTTCCTACCTTTACTTGAAATGATGACACTTTGTAAAGATTTTGTTTCATGTCTAAAGACCAAGAATGAACCCTTGGGCCATAGTTGGCCTTGCCCTTGGACCCTGTAGCTTGAAAACGTACTTAAAAGCTCTCCTCAGTAAACCCAAGCCTAAAGATAAAGGGCCAAAATTCTTTTCCAACTATCATCCTAACAAACAGAGTTCAAAACAGTCTACCCAAGCCATCAAAGATATTCTTTGAATCATAATTGGTAAAGAGAAATCCTTCATGCTTATCAGCAAACTCAACGCAACAAAAACATAAGCCATCTAAGCTCATGTCTAATCCTTTCATAATCACAAACCACCTATACCTTCCAAAAATGACTTTAACATTCAAAGCTTCTAGAAATTTAGAGTGAGATTGATAAATCTTGGAGCAAGAAGTGACCTTATCAAACTCGTAAAAAGTCAGATGATCGAAAAGGCCTAAAAAATCAATTATTAGATTAGATTTATAAATTATCACTTTTGTATCACTTACGCATTCTTTTGCATCATTTAGCAATTAACGTTCTTTAGGTATGAACACCTACTCTCAAAAGTCAAAATTAAACAAAACGTTAGTTATGAATTCTTTTTTTTAAAAAGCCTTAAAATGTGCTAGGTAAGAATCCCTCATTTCACAAGTGCATAAATTGAAAAAGCTATTTGAGAAAGGTACCAAAACTTATATCTTTTTAGACTTTAAAGAACAAGAAGCCTTTTCATTTTTAGTCTTTAATGAGCATGATGCTTACCTACCTCAGTCCTCAAAGAGTAAGATGCTTACCTATCTCAATCCTCAAAGAGTAGGGTGCTTGCCTGCCTCAGTCCTTAAAGAGCAGGATGTTTACCTATCTCAGGCCTTAAAAAGTAGGATGCTTGCCTATCTCAGCCTTTAAAGAGTAGACACTTACATACCTCAATCCTCAAAGAGTAGGACACTTACCTATTTTAGTCTTTAAGAAGTAGGATGTTTACCTACCTCAATCCTTAAAGAGTAAGACACTTACTTATTTTAGTCCTTAAAGAGCAAGATGCCTACAAACCTCAATCCATAAAAAGTAGGATGCCTATTGAGTTTGTCCTAAAAAAGTAAGGTACCCACCTTCCTTAGTCCACAAAGAGCTAGACGCCTATTAAGTTAATGCCTACACTAGCTGGTACTTGTCTGAGAGGTTAAACCTAAGAAACAATAAACCTAGAAGGGAGGTCATACAATATAAAACTCATTGAAATTTTCTTATCTGTTGGAATCATTATCGATATATTCATCCTATCTCAATGTAATACTAACTAGATCCTCATTTCCTTACAAACACTCAAGAGGCATCATTTCACCCTAAATAAAATAGTGTCTATCTTTCTTTGCTATGTTCTTGACATAGTAATGGTTAAAGAAGGTTAGTTATAGATACTTTATTTTGTCCAGGCCATAATCAAAGGCGTAAGTTCTATATATGAGCACAAGTTAATTTCCCATCATTTCTATCCAAAGCAAGGTAGTTCAAAGAGCGAAAGGTATGTACAAGTCATATTAGTGCATAGGTATCAAAACCAAGCTCTCACATTGCCAAAATTTTAATTTTCACATGTAGTATCAATACAAGAGGTTGATATTGATACCTAAGGTATGGGCTTGATACGTGGTATGTTTGTGTCGATATAGGCCTTGGCAGTAGCAAAATTATGATTTTTAGCAAAATGTATCGACACAGAAGCAAAATATGGATACAAATCCATGAAGTATTGATACAGGCCTCTAAGTCTCTTAGTATTAATAAACAATTCATTGTATCGATACTTATAGATAAAAGTTGCCTTTTTTGTTAATACAAAATGTTTTGCATTGATACATTAAGGCATTTTGCTATTTCAAGCCATAATTCAGCTTTTGCACCATTGGTTTGAAAATATCATTCAAACCTGGTTTTTACCTAAAAAAAATCATCAAAATTCATAGATTAGATTTAAAGAAATTTTTTAAGGCCAAATAGCTAATGAAAAGGGACATTTTCATGAAATATATGGTTTGCTGGAGGGCATGCTTAGCTTTTCTCTAGTTATAAACTGTTATAGCCTTTATGCATCACTGCTTTGCATGATAGAACTAATGGAAATAAGAATAGCTGAGCATAGTACCTACAGTTGTCCACTAGTACATGAAAGAAAATCCCATAATAACCTTTTGGCTAAAAAATATTAGCTGAACGCACTCCATAAAAAGGAGCCAGTTTTAGCTCAACAGAGGAGCAAAAACCTATAGACATCTCTTTTTTTTTTCTTAGCCATCTCTAAAAATTTCAAGTAACCTATAGAACTAAATACCCCCAAAACACTATTTCATTAACCTCTATCCCTCAGCCAATAACTTTATTTTGTATCTCCAAACCTTTACTAGAAAATCTCCACAAACTTAAACTTTCACATATTTTCATCCTTAAAGCCCCTCTCCATCAACATTATAACCAAAAAAGCTTATTCTTTTCATCCTTTTCTTGCTAAAAAATAGTAAAAAAAAAGGAAAAACTATGCTTAAAGTTACTGCTTCGAGTAAAAATAAAATTTCAAGTCTTTTTAGTATATTTCTCTACCTTGCTTTATTTATTTCCTGCTTCTATCATTTGCATCATTTTAGTGAACTATTCATGGTGTCACGACCATTTTAAAGTTTTCATGCATTACAATGGCCTTGATTGTCATAGCTTTAGGGCCTTGATGATATTTTTTTATGCCCTAATGGTGTTTGAGTGATTGAACATGCTTCTCATCATTTTTGCCCTCAAAATAGCCCATGTCCATGCATTTTTTACATGTATCATCCACCATTGCATGCCTAACACATGCTTAAATCTTTATCTTAACAAATTTTAAACATATTCACGTATTTCCTCATATTTTGATGAGTTTCATGGTAGTAAAAATTTTTCTTGAAAATCCTAGCATGTTTCTCTTTGCTTAAATATGATCATATTATCTCCCAAAACATGATCTTTAATGTCATATTCATGTATCTTATTGTTCACCTCCTTGCAATATTGTCATCTTTTTCTATGTCAAAATATCATCTCTTGCTTTTTGAATACGTTATTCATGTTCCTCATTATGTATATTGCATTATGTTCATAACATTTTTGTCAAAAATGTTTTCTTGCTCAAAAATTTTGATTCTAAAAATAAATCCCTAAGCTAAATCTATACTACCTCTAATCAATAGAGACTAGCATGGATTTAATGTTTTTAAAAAATTAGTCTTCCAATATTGGGGACAAATCAAACATTTTAGGTCAGATTCATGGTGAAATAAGTTTAATAATACTATTTTTTAAATAAAAAAGACACTTTTAGTTGATAAAAAAATATTAAGCCTCGACCTTAAAGTTAATACCTTCATTTATGGCATGGTAAGTGGCTTATTTCATCACCCCAAACTACTCTAGGATTATGGAATGAACTTGCAATGCTAATGTCATTCTTTTCTCTAAGTCATGGATGATTGGATATCCATGGTTCGAGTTTGACCTCCAAGAAACCTGAAAAATCAAATAACCCCTATTTTTGGCTTTGGCAGCACCATAGTCCAAATTTGAAATTTTATTTTTGAAAAATCGAATCATTTCAGATGAGGAAGTTATGATTTTTCAAACATTTGCTATCTGAAACCTTGGAACCAGTGCATTATATTCTATTTGGGCCATTTCTGTCTATCAAATGATTTTTTTATTATTTAAATATTTTTCCCAAAAATTTTTCTAAAATTCCCTTTTTTGAAAAAAATATTGTTCATAATCTAGCGATTCCAAATCAACCTGGAATAATTTTTCAAAGTCCATCATGCCTTTTCCCATGTACATACTGACAGTGTCAAAAAAGGCCTACTGCAAAAATTAATTCCACCTAGAAAGTGATTTTCTAGAATTTTTAAGATATTTTTATATTAGTCAACATCGAGTAACCTTGCTAATGGTACCTCGCTTACCTACTAAAGCCTTTGCATGAACCTGAAACAAATTTGAGAAGGGAGATAGTTTGATGTTGTCCCCTATTTTTTAGAATAAAATTAATCCAGTTTCTCAATTCAGCATCATCGAGATGTTGGAACTTTCAAAATTCATCTGATTGGCTCCTTTATAACATGAGTCCTTTAGTCTCGAACCAAGGCTTAAGAAAAAAATATACTTTACTCAAATTCTTGATTTCTTATCTTCAAAAGACATTTTTTTCTAAAATATCTTTTTCTTTCAAAACATAAAAAATTTTCATCTTTTGGGGATACTCCAACCCCATCACTTTGAGGGGATACTCAACCCTGTTTTCCACTAAAAATACTTGAATTTTCTCTCTTAAAATTTTTTGAAATTACTAATTATTTTCTTAATTATAAAAAATTTTCATCTTTGGATACTTTAACCCTATTTTTCACTAAAAACTTAAATTTTCTTTATCGAATTTGTTTGAGATTTCTAATTAAAATATCAAAAGTTTTATCTTTAGGGATACTCCAATCCCACCACTTTGAGGGGATAGTTCAACCCTATTTTTACCTAAAAATCCAAAAATTTTCTTCTCTCTGGATATCTCAAATTGTTTCAATTAACACCTTTTTTGTTCCTTAAATTACCACCAAATCCAAACACGTCTCAAAATTATTATTTTGGTTATTCTTTAATAATTGAATACAATTATGAATTTTAATCATCCCTCATTTTTAACATTCTTTTATGCGGGATTGTTTCTTGTAATATTATTATTTTCTTTTTCATCCCACAATGATGTTTCCTTTTTGTAGTGACCATCGTGCATTCATATTTAAAAATTATTTAAAAAATTTACAAGGTAATTTTCTGTGTCCGTATATCTCTAGTGCCTAATATGGAATAACCAAAATTTTAAAATATAATACAAAAATTATTTTCATAAAAAAAATCCTTATGCTCTTCATACCCCTACATGCGTAGGTGATATAAAATTTTTTTTATCAAAACCTGATTCTACAATTTCCATAAAAGTTCTTACATTAGAAGGGATTATATCTAAATAATGACTAAGTGAGACTAATTAGACTGAACCAAAGCAAGATATAGTTAGTTTCATAAAGGTGCTAATCCTTCCCCATGCGTAACCAACGCCAAACCCAACTAGCGTATCTCTAGACCTCATAGACCTTGAAATCAATATTTCAAGTTTCATAACTTAAAATATTGTTATCAATTGGCATTCGATCATGCTTAGCCTAAAATGTTCAATGGAGACTAAATTTATGGTTACTTGATGGTAACTTTCGAAGACTAGTTGGACAAGCAATTTGTCTGACAATCTCTCTCCCTTTCATATTGTCATGGCTAATCCAAATCCTGACTAAGGCATAATGCAAAGGCTCTGGCCGAGCGCCATATTTTTTAAGTCTAGCACATTCCCACTTTGGATCGTACAAAATAAGCGAGAAAATGTAAGAAGGTATCTGGTGATATAGAATATCCTCTTTTAAATCAATCTGAATCTTATTTTACCAAATCATTTATGTTTCTCTTTCCTTCTAGGTTGCATAGAGATATATTAATTAAACATTTATCAATAAAACCTGGATCCAAGGTTTAAAAGCTTGCATTCATAATAAAGGATTACACATAGATATTGATTGCATGAAAAATCAAGGAAAATTGAGACTTTAAAAATTTATGGCTAGATGGTACCACTTTTGAGCCTCGTGGGGTGCTAATCCTTCTTTACGCTTAACCGACTCCTAAAACCTTAAAGATAAACTTTGGTATACATAGTTCATAAAATAACATTGCAAGTTTTGTAATTCAAAATTATCAATTTAATAGCTATCCGATCATACCTAACCTAAAATGTTCAGTGGTGACTCTGAGTTATGGTCATTTCATAATAGCTATCCAAGACCCATTGAACGAGAGATTTGTCTGACGGTCCTCCTTTTAACTTTTGCTTTATCATCCCTAATTCGAATCTTGACAAAGGGATGATCCAAAGGTGAGCCCTAACTTCATTTCATTTTTTAAGTTGTAGCCTACCAAAAAAGGGGTAGTACAGCTTGGCAACTCCATTAAGGAGTATTATTTAAAGAGTCAGGTCTGCAACTAGCCAAAATTTATCATGATTCATAGTTCCCTCGATTTTTGTCATTATTTATTTGTAATCCTTTTTCTTTATCTGCTTTGTACATGATTTTTTTTGCCATCACTCTCTATGCTTTTATGCTTTTCATGATTGTTAGGGTTCTCTTTGACCCTATAAGGAAAAAAAAAGATACGATAGTTCCTTTAAATGGTACCAAAGAGTGAACAAAAAGGTTTGATTATTTCCTCGACATATACCGTGCACTCATATCTTATTAGACACTTGGTTGTTCTTTTCTTGGAGAAAAAATATCAACTTTATTAGGTGAAAGTGAGCCAATTATCCTCTATGGTATCTCTTCTTTACCCATGGGCTAGCAACATCTTCTGGGGTGTAAAGTATGTATGCTCCCATGGTATTCTTTTTATCTATATGGACATAGCAAAATACAACCACCTAAATTAAACCCATTCTACCAAACCTACAATGGGCTCAGCTTTGAGATGCCTCGGCTGTCACTATCAAACGAAGAAGCAATTTAAGAACCTTTTATAATCAACTTAACTTTATATAGTTAGCTATAGTAGCCAAACCTTGTCTAACATACCAAAATGCTGCGAGATTAACCTAACAAATAATACACTTGGGGAAACACTTCTTGCCTATTGCTTATTTTTATCATTTTATTGTTACATAAGTGATGATGAATCAACATTGTCACTTAATGCCTTCTTTATGCTTTGAATTATGTCATCCATTATAGTAATACTATCAGGACATAAGGTTATGTTGTTTGACTGATAGCTAGTGCCTTTTTTTCCTTTCATAATAGATAACAATCAATTATTGTCACCTAGCATCTTTTTTAAGGCTCGATATCACCTCCTGAGGAAAAAAACTTGCCCAAGTAAGTCTGATCCATGGCTTAACACCTAACAAATGCTAGATGATGATGAGCTAACATCATTGTCTAGATCACGGGTAATCTTAAGAAACACCACATTGTCTTATTATGGATAAACCTAAATCTAATGGGCTGTCATGCTATTCGATCGACGACTTGATGTAAACCTAGTACTAGATAATGATGAGTGATCTATCACTCTATCAACTGTTAATTTCTAGCCCAATGAGACATTATAGGGGCAATGTCAACTAGACAAGCTATTATGCTACCTACAACAATTTAGATTTTGGCAAGCGAGCAATAGAACCCATGGAATTCTATCTTAAGGCATCATAATGCCCATTATCAAGGCGATTTGTGCGATTTATTCTTGTTGATTTTAATATTTTATTTTCACCAGATATTCCTTCTTCCTTCAATGTCTTATCATCTTTCATGTTCATGTCACATGTATCATTTCTTGCATCAAACATGTAAAGATAATCGATTTGCAGTAATGGTGAACAAACACCATAATGCCAAGGCTCGGGGCATAATTCATCCATTTGTACAGACCTTTTTCCCTTCAAGGCCATATTACTAGGGTTAATGCACTAGGGATGTGACATGGTGCATTTCATGTATTCCATATCACTCTTCATTCTCTTTGTAAACTTAAAGATAGATTTCCATGACAACTTTCTCATGTTCATGTCATTTTTTTACACCTTACATTAATATTCACATTACACTCACTTAGATGTATATGTACATGTATTCTTCCATAACATTGATACCATTTTTGGTCTCATATGTGTAGACAAATATCCCTGCCATGTGATATCTTCCATCTTTAGTCATTATTCCTTCATATGTTCATGCATGGATCATTACATAACACTAAATCCACCTATTGTTTATGTCAAAAAGGTTGTAACATAAGGGATCAGATAGAAATGAGGTTAGTACTTTGAAGGCATCTAAGAACAATAGGGGCATGATTTTTGGGAATTGAAAGAACTATTTGCAAAACTGATAGGAGCAGTTATGGACTTTCTTAATGCTACAAAGGATTCCACTAAAAGGGCATCATCATCTATAATTAGCCGAGTTAGTCAAAGTTTGGCAAACCTATTAAAGATGCGCGTTAGTACTTTGGAAGAAATTATTGGAAGGGTTAGGCAAGATGTGCATGAAATGAAGGGGCAACTCTTGGAATTGATAAGGATGTTCTCAACTCTTAATAAATTAAAGACAAATTACTTCCATAAGTCAGCATCACTTTTGCCCATGTCAAAGATAGAGGCACAATATGTTGAACCTGAGGTGACCCATATTGAGCCTTCTGATTCCACACTCCAGTCAATACTTGTGGTCTAGCATCACGGCCCCATGTCATTATAGGTTGACCTATTTGTTAATTGAAGATGCCCTCCTGTCACTTTCCAACTTTTTCTTGTTACTTTTATCAAGAAAACCATAAATAAAAAAGGAAAAATGGATGAGGTTAGCTATGATAGCCAGTTGTAAGTCGGCTCAAACTTGTGGCTTAAACCCAGTCCTACCACCAAATAGTTTACACAACTTAGAGTGTTGTTGCATCAAATCCTTACTCTAACCTTCCCCTATAAGCATCTTTTTCAATGCAAAGCCTAGTGCAAATGACTCTAAACAAGCCTACTAAGGTTAGGGGAATGTTGAAAAAAGATAACGAGGGAACTGAAATAGGGCTCCCCTAAAGTCAATCCTAATATCATACACAGAGTTACTTTCTAAACTAATTCAAGATCAGTTGATTTCATCAATTTATTTTAACCTTAGATGAAACTACACACAAAAGATCATAGCACCACCTGTGCTTAGTTAATGTCAGGTATATAGGTCATTCCACAGAAGAATAGGTGCTTTAAAGAAAAAAGTGCAATAATTGATCAAATCGAGGCAGCTAGATCTTAATTGATAGAGGCATTTTAATTTTTGCATGCTTCAGATGAAAAACGTTTATCTTTGAATTGTCATTTTCATGAGATTAACATGTTTGAACTTTGAATCACATATTTAGTGAAAGCATGATATTTAAAGTCTTAAGAATTCAGTTGATTACTTGTATTCTTCATCTCTTTTTTTAAGCTTTTTTGTACATAAAATTGGTTAATCAGAAAATCGAAAACTTTAAGAAATTAATTTTTAGTACCATAGCTACACTAGAACCATTAAATAGACAAAAGCCCTAACTTAGGTTAGAACCAATAAGGGCCAATCCCTTAAAATCTCTATACTTCTTTGGAAACCAAACAAATGTGATATCTCTTTAAGAATCCTATGATGGTAATTTGATGTGTATCAGGATTGTACGAGAAACATCCATATTTTTCTTAACAAACCAAAAACCTAAGCTACCAAGCCATATCCTGAAAGCTTCTTCGGGTAATAATACCAAACTACACTATGTCCTTACAAAAACCTTTGGACCATATCTCTTCTTGTACATTCCAACACATTCAAACTAGTTCCCCAAAAGCTTTTGTTAAGACATACCTTGGGTTCTGCCATGACCCTTTATCCCTAATTTTTTCTTTTTGATACCTTTTAACCATGCACCAAAAGCCTTTCCTAAGGCATGCGTTAGATCCTACCATGACCCCTTATCTTTAATTCTCCCTTTCCTTTTCAATACATCTAGACCATTTAGCAAATGCCTTTCTCGAGATGTGTTTTTGGCACACCATAGTCCCTACTTTTATTTCTTCTATATCACTTTGATTCCCAAAATCAAATCTTTTCTCAATGTAAAACCTCAAGGTTCAAACATGGAATACTCCGTACCACCTACACCTTAGTATTACATAATTCCTTATCAATGGTAAACTGAAATAGGGCATGCCCAAGTATATGGAGTGAAAAAGAGAATCAAGACACGCATTTGAAAAAAAAAAGAGAAAAACGACAATTGAATATGACATTATGTGATTAATAGGTTCAAAATATCTTCAGAAGAATTTCTCTACAAAATGATTCTTCAGTTCACATAGTCGTGTTTGAGATGAAAAATGACCATCTTTCATATTTTTTTCATGAAATAGAAGATTTCTCTTATTGCTTCCCTTTGTGAGGCTAACAAATTCATTCTATTGAAACCCTAATCAAAGATCACCCTTCACATTAAGGGGTAAGGAGAAAACCTTTCAAAAATAGATAAGGGCAGATATCACACTCTATATTTGTGAAGTTGCCCGACATCAACGGGTAAGTACGAATATGCTAAGTTTCCAAAAACCAAGATTCCTTTTGAAGAACAAAACAAAAAGAGAAGAAAAAGCAAAAGTATAAAATGAAAAAAAAACAAAAATTAAAAGTAAATGTAAATTAAGAAAAAGGGAACGAAAATCAAGGAATAAGGACATTCTAAAAGCAAAAGGGATGGATGCCCTCATAAAGAGAAATGATCCTTGATCTAATCACCCTTATACACTAAATGCAGGCCTTTATACCATTTTTCAAAACTATGAATTGGGGCTACATTATGGTCCTTTAAAGTCCATTTTGATGAAGCATGGCCATGTGAAACTAATGCATCCATTTTTCAGGAAACTATTCTTTTGACAAATTTTGAGCCTTCATAAGAAGCATGATTATGCAATCAATAAAAAAAGAAATAAAAAATGGAAAGATTGAAGCTTTAGGTGAAAACTCAAAAATGGACAGTGAAGAGCAAAATAGAGAATTTTTGGTATCATTCATGGGATTACCAGGATTTTAATGAGAAAACCATCATTCTAAAGAAATATAAAGACACCTAGTAATCACTAAACATCTTAAATTGGCATCTTTAAAAGGACCAACTCTTTGAACTAAATCATTACCTTTCTAAATCAACTTTACAACCTTAAACATGTCATGGCCAATCCTAGTGCTAGGTAAAGCATCAATGGTATGAGGTTTAAAAGAATCCCAAATTTGTTTGGTTTTCAGTGAATTCATGTTCTATAAGGATTGGTCCATTAGTGAGCCTAAAAGAATAAGGAATCTATTTTAGCAGCACTAAAACTTTTTGAGTGAATCAAAACCCTCTTAAGTCCCTTTAATCTAACTGAAAAGCCAAATTGCCATCTGCTAACCATAAATCATCAGTCTTTGAGAGACTTGAATATCATGTTAACTTAAAGTTTTCATTAAATGAACATCCTAAACAAAGAAAAACAAAAACTTTTCTAATCATGGGGCAAAGCATGAGATTAGAATGCCTCTTAGTTTAAAGGAAAAAAACCATCAAGAAAGAGCTACATTCAAAAAATATCCATATTCTCAAGCTCTACACCTTTTATTGACACAAATAATGTTAACTACCTAATCATCACTCATACATATCCATCGCTTAGGTGCTTAAGCATCATTCATAAACTTGCATCATCATCAACTATAACATTTACATGATGGCTAGCTTAGTGTTTGTATTCATGGGTATCCATACCCTTATGCATCTGCAGTGACATGCATTTTTACCTATGTGGATCCATAATCAAGCATTCATCTTCACCTATGCACATCCATACTAATAAACTTTTGCACTCATGTGTACCCATGATCACGAGCATCATTACTCATGTGCATTCTCATTCACGAGCATCTGCACTCATGTGCATTCACATTTACTTACGAACGCGGTCATGTGCATTTATTTTCATGCATCTGCACTTATGTTCATTCTCTTTCATATCCCTTTATATTCCCAAGTGTCTATACTCACGTGTATTCTCACTAACTATAATCTCACCCATGTGCATTCTCATTCATGAGCATTACCACTCATATACATTCTTGCCTACAAGCATGTTCCTGTGCATTATTATTCTGCACATTTGCACTCATATGTATTCATTCTCAAGCATCAGTGCTCATGTGCATTTTTATATATAAGCATTAACATTCAAGCATATTTTTATCAATATCTAGTAGTAATCAAGGGCACCCATGTTCACAGATGTTCACATTCATATGCATTTGCATTCTTATGCCTTCGTATTCATGAACATCTGTATTAGGTTGCCTCACATGTGTGTACATCATTTTATGCATAGGGTTTCAACTAAAAGCAGCAGTATCATTATCAATTTACCCATAACATCGTATAACATCACATATTTACTGTGACATCACATCACAGCATGCATCACCATTCCTCTCTTAAAAACATGGTGAAAAATTTCCTTTTGTAAACCTTAGCCAAAAGGTAGAACAAAATTAACGATCTTTGACCCCTATTGACAGACCATATTCCTAAAAATTAGTTTAGACAGATGCACCTTTCTAGTCAAGCCAAGAACTAGCCTGCTAAAACTGTTAACCCACCTTAATAAAAATCCTAATATAAGCTGATAAAACTTAGGAACTTTTTCACGCATCAAAGCCCCCTCAGCTTCAAAAATAACCTCACCCACTAGAAAAAAACCTTCTGAACATTAAGAGTCAAGTTGGCAAAACTTAAAACATAATACACCCTATGGAACTTAAAGATGGAAGGCGATTCAAAACTCCAAAGCCAATTGTTGGATTAGGTTTTTAAAATCATCACCTTTATATCACTTAAATATTCATTTACATTTTCATGCATCGTTTAAAAAACAATTAACATCTTAGGTACAAACTCCTACTCATAAAAGTTAAACTAGTAAAAAACCTTAAGTACATATTCCTATCTTTAAAAAGCCCTAAAAAGCTCTAAGTAAGATGCATTTTCTCTCTTTAATCCACAAAGAGCCTAACATTTTCTTTCTCTCTTTAATCCATAAAGAGCTGAACATTTTCTTTCTTTTAAGTCCATAAAGAGTTAGGCATTTTTTCTTTTTAGTCCATAAAGAGCTAGATGCTTTTTCCTTAGTCCATAAAAAGTTAGACATTTTTTTTCTTTTAGTCCACAAAGAGCTAGACTTTTTTTCCCTTTTCCACAAAAAATTGGATTCTTTTCCTCTTTTTCTAGTCCATAAAGAGTTGAAAGCTTTTTTTCCTTTTAGTCCACAAAGAGTTGCATACCATTTTCTTTTAGTCCATAAAGAGCTAGATGTCGATTTTCCTTTCAGTTTAGAAAGAGCTAGATATTTTTTTTCTTTTTAGTCTACAAAAAGTTGGAAGCCTTTTTTACTTTTTAGTCCATAAAGAACTAGACACCTTTTTCCTTTTAGTCTATGAAGAGCTAGATGCTATTTTTCCTTTAGTCCATAAAAAGCTGGACATATTTTTCTTGCAATCCACAAAGAGCTAGACACTTTTTCTTTTTAGTCTACTAAGAGCTAGACATTTTTTCCTTTTAGTCCATAAAGAGTTGGACATTTTTTCCTTTTAGTCCACAAAGAGCTAGACACCATTTTTGCCTTTTAGTTCATAAAAAGTTAGACATATTTTTACTTTATAATCCATAAAGAACTGCCTTTTAGTCCACGAAAAGCTGGATGCCATTTTTCTTTTGGTATACAAAAAGTTAAACTTTTTTTCCTTTAGTCTACAAAAAGTTGGACTCTTTTTCCTTTTAGTCCATAAAGAGCTAGACATTTTTTCTTTTAGTCCATAAAGAGCCGGACACCTTTTTTACCTTTTAGCCCACAAAGTGTTAGATGCCTTTTTTTTTTAGTCTATAAAAAGCTAGACAATTTTTTTTAGTCTTTTTTTAGCCTACAAAAAGTCGGACACCTCTTTTCTTTAGCCCACAAAGAGCTAGATGCCTACTACCTTAGTCCATAAAGAACTGACGCCAAGCTACCTCAATCCATAAAGAGTTGGATGCTTACCTACCTCAATCCATCAAGAGTTGGATGCCTACCTACCTTAATCCATAAAGAGCTAGATGCCTATTTACCTTAGTTCATAAAAAGCTGGATGCTTACCTATATCAGTCCTTAAAGAGTTAGATGCTTGCCTATCTACCTACCTCAGTCCATAAAAAGCTGAAAGCTTACCTACCTCTATCCATAAAGAGCTATATGCTTATCGAGTCAGTCCACAAAAGCCTAAACATTTTTTCCTTTTTCTTTTAGTTGCTAGACATCTTTAAAGTTGAAGGGCACACTAACTAGCGCTTGTTTAGGGGGTCAAACCTAGGGAACTATAAACCTAGTATGGAGGTAAAACCCTACATTGAAATTTTCTTATCAAAATCGTTGTCAACTTACTCTACCTATGTCAGTGCAGTATTAACCAAATCTCTATTTTCCTACATGCACTCATAAGGCAATGTTATATCTTAGACAAAATAATGTCTATTTGTGTCGTAACATGCCCCAGGGTGATCTTTGCAGATCTATGGGTGCATACCACTTAAAATATTTTTCTAACTTAGAAATATCTCCTTAACTGAGACTTTTCCTATGTAACGTGATAAGAATGAGAAAGTTTAGATTCTTAACTTGTGATACAGTGAAGGGCATCATAAGATGAATTGCTCATCTTATTGGTCTCGGATGACCATCACGAAATGGTTAATGCTTGGAGTCACCATTGGTTATTTTAGGCTAGGCATGATCGGAGGCCTATTGAAACCTATGTTTTGAGTTACGAAACTCAAAACATCGATCCTGTAATCTAGGTAATACAAAGATTTATTGTTTAGGTTAGGAGTTGGTTACGCATGATGAGGTACGAACCTCTTCGTGACACCTAAAATCAGTACCTTACTAGCTATGTCTTATCTTGTTTTCGATTGTTTCGATCTTAACTCATCATTATTTTGATATAACCCTTTTTAATGCATGAATCTTATAAAAATACAAATCTAAGTTTTGATGAAAAGATTTAATCTCATATATGCCCCGGAGAGATGGGAAATATAAAAATTTTTCATAAAAATGACCTTTGGATTTTAATTTGAAAATGGAATGTTCCATTTTGGGCACTGGAGAGATACCCAGCGAAACATCACCTTTAATTTTATTTGAAATGATTGGAAAATATGTATGCAAATAATCATCACAAAAAAATCACGTTAATAAGGTAACAAATAAAGTAACCTAACATGGATCATTCAATGCAATGATGAAAAAAGGGGAGGGACTATTGGAATTTATCATGCAATTGGCATCAATTATCTGGGAATAACTAAATCAACAATTTTTTAGATGCATCTCTATTCCTTGATTGAACGAGGTTTGTTTGACACATTCATGGAAGTTTGAGAAAAAGAAAAATTTAATTGAAAGATAGGGTTGAAGTGTCCCCTCGAAAATAAGGTTGAAGTATCCCCATGGATGGCGAATAATTTTGATGAAGGAAGATTTTTTAAAAGTTAATAATTTTGAAAAATAGGGTTAGAGTATCCCCTCAGAAAGTCAAGGTTAGAGTATCCCTGTGGATGATAAATAATTTAACAAAGGAAAATTTTTTTAAATCTTAACTAATTTGAAGAGCGGGGTCGGAGTGTCCCCTCGAAAGGTTGAGGTTGGAGTATCCTCGAAAGTGGCATATCCAATGCTTCTTTAAAGAAGTTGAGTTGGAAAAATTAAGTTGACAAAACTCTATGATTTAGAAGACAGGTGAGCATTTTGATAACTTTTAAGGAAAATATTATTGTGAATAAGGATGGTAAAGATGTAGAATATGTTCATGCCTTGATAGAGCCTGTAGGAGATTAAAGCATGTTCTTGAGGCTAATCAGGGTGATACGGTGACATTCGAATGTCTCAAGATGAAATTCAGGAAAATAACTTAATTTTAACCATGATCAAGAATAAGGGATAGCATCACGCAATCCCATTTTTTTGAATTTATTCTAAATTGGTTCAAAGGCTTTAGAGGGTGGACAAGATACTGTTAGAAAGGTAACTCAACAAGGGTCAATCTAAAAATATTCTCAATATCCCAAAAAGTCAAGGGGTAAGGCATGTCAAAATTTAAAAAATCATTCCAGACTCATTTGGCATAAAAAAATTGTAAGCAATACCTTTCCAGAAAGGGAATTTCATGAACTTTTTAGGAAAAATACTGAATGGATTTGGAAAAAATCGTTTAGTGGGCCTAAAGGGCCCAACCAAAATGCACCTTGTTAACTCTATGGATTCCAGATAGTTTAGGTTTGAAAAATCAAAACTCTTTCATCTGGACTGATCCACGGGTGAACAAGACCTCATTTTGAAGATAATTTAACACATTTTCAGAGGAAAATATCAGAAAGTTCATGAAAAATCGTTTAGGATTTTAATCTAATTTTTCAATTTGCAATAATTATGTTGCTAGCAGGGGACAAAGCAAGTAGGGGTATATTTTTATTTTTCCTTATGTTCTTGGGTCCAAACTCGAGTCATTGACATTCGAACATCCATGAATAAAGGGAAAGAGTGGCATAAGTGTCACAAACTCATTTTCATAGCCTTGGAGTAATTTGGGATGATGAAACAGCCTATTAGTCTACCACTCAAGGTTTTGACTTAAAAACAAGGCACGAACATTTAGGGAACAAGTGCTAGGCCATTTTTGTTGGAAAATTAAAAGATTTGAGCTCATCTGACCAAGATTCCAGATCTAGAAAACTTAATTTTCCCCAAGATATTTTGCTAACTTTAAAGAAAATGCTAAGTCCATGCTAATCCTTATTGGTTGAGGTTAATATGCTTGGCTTGGGGAAGTTTTGAAAATTAGTTTTTTGATAGCCATTAAACTTGTATTTTGACTAAAGGAAGACAACAAACATACAAGGGAATGGCACATAACATGAATGGGGATGCTAACTTTACCAATGGTCTAGACAAAGAAAGGGTTATGCATTTTGACAAGAAAATGTTATGGATGCTGAAAATGATAATGATTCACGCAAGCTAATGTATAAATGTACTTGAAATGTGTTAGGCTAATGATTCATACATGAGTTAAGGATAACAAGATACATGGATATGGTATAAAATGCATGAGCAAGGGCTATCAAAATAATGAGGATGAAATGAGTCATTTTTCACTTTAAAGGACATTAAGGCATCCAAATCTTAAACTACTATAACCAAAAGCAACAATAATGTGTGATAATCCGAAGAGGGTGATGAAAACATGGAGAGCTCACTAAAATGATGAACGTGTTGAAAAACAAAAAATAAAAATGATAATGTATGAAGTTATACCAATAAGGCTTCAATTTTGGCCA
Organism: Adansonia rubrostipa; assembly: GCA_038381775.1. Lineage (NCBI taxonomy): Eukaryota > Viridiplantae > Streptophyta > Magnoliopsida > Malvales > Malvaceae > Adansonia > Adansonia rubrostipa. The sequence continues at coordinate 111,893 of JBBYHM010394833.1, read as the reverse complement.
AATAGTTGGAACAACAGAGATGGCTTGAATTTCCCTCTTTTCCTTGTTGTTAATAAGCAAGAAAAATAGAGAAACAATGAGGTCTTGGTTCTGGTATGGATAAGGGTGATTTTTAAAATGTGTAATGGTTGGGAATGAGTGTTTTTGGGCTATTTTTAGGTGACGAGTGAAGAGCTATGGGATTTATTTTTCTTGATGTGTGAATGTGTTTTTCGAAAGCTAAAAGAAGCTAAAATCTAACCTCCTTTAGCTAAGATATAGGTGGTCTATTTATACCAGCATTTTAGAGCCAAATTGGAGGTGTTTTTGGTTATTTCTCAAGGGGAACAAAGTAATGCAGCTTAGTGGCTATAGAGTGGCTGTAGGGAGCAACTTGCTGGCAATGTGATGGACATAGGGTGGCTGGTTTAAATGCTGAAATAATTTTCCAGCAAATAGGGTAGCTGGTTTAAATGCTGAAATGATTTTCCAGCAAAGAGGGTGGCTGATGGTGATCTTGGTTAACAAACTAGGGAAGAGTAAGGTAATCATGTGACATTGACCTTTTTGATCTAATTTAGACTTAAAAAAAAGTTTTGATTAATTCAAAAGTCTAAATTCATAATACGATAGGTGTTTTGATCTTTCTTGATGTAAAAAAAATGAGTTAAAATCAAGTTTTTTTTATCAATGGTGAACGAGTCAAAAATACCCTAATCGAAGAAAATGGCCTGTACGTATCAATACATTGCAGAATGTATCGATACATTTGGTCTAAAAACCTTGAGTGTATCGATACGATGATCAATGTCTTGATACTATGGTTCATAGTATCGATAAACCATAGTATCGATACAATGATCATTGTATCCATACAGGTTAATGTGTATCAATACATTTCTTTACAGAATGCACGTTTTGGTCTTGGCATGGCCTAGTATTGATACATGAGCTCTTGTATGGATGCATAAACTTATGTATCGATACATTTACATGTTGCATCGGTACAAATGGGGACATCTTAAATTTTTGGCATGTTGGAGCATTGTATTGATACATGAGAACCATGTATCGATACATTCAAGCAAAATTATGAATTTTTTCATATCTTTTGTCCTGGACACCTTGAACTATGTCCTTTAATGCCACATTTTTGGATTTACTTTCGATATAATCCATAGGCCTTTTTTACCTCCTCAAAATACTTTTTTGTCGGGTGACATTGCGCCCTCTCATGTTCGTGCCCCAGATTGCTAAAATTAGCCTGGACAAAATAAGGTGTCTATAATTTATCTTTGCCTTATTCCTAATACTTAACAATGTCCAAAAAGAGGCAGCTTTAGACACCCTATTTTGTCCAAGCCAGCATTTAGAGCATCAGAAGCCATCGTCTAAGGCACTATCGAGGTCATTCAAACAAGCTTTATCAGGCTAAAGTAAGGTCGTAAACTATTTAATTTAAGACCAAGCCCTATAAAAATATCCATTAGATAAAATGGAGCCCATATATAGATTTAACTAGTTTATTTTATTTAATTATATTGGGTTATAAATTATTTAATTTAAGCCCAAGCATTATAAAGATATATTTATTAAATGAGACAGAGCCTATGTGCATATTTAATTATTTAATTTGGGCCTATTTTATTTAATTATATTAGGGCATAAATTATTTAATTTAAGACCAAGTTTTATAAAAGTATAGATTAAGTAAAATAGAGCCCATATGGATATTTAATTATTTTATTTAAGCTTATTTTATTTAATTGTATTGGGTTATTTTTTCAAATATTTTAAATTTTTAATGGGCTTATTATAATTATTTTTATTCAATATGTCCATTGTTTAAATTAATTTTGGGCCTACTAAATTGGGTTAATGATTTTTTTAAAGACCCAATTAGCTTAATGGTGAGGTATTTCATGGCAAAAAGTGATATTGAAGGGGTATTTTGGAGCTTATCTACAAAAATTCATAGCAACCAAAAAAAAAGGAAAAAGGAAAGGGAAAGTTGAAAGCAAGAAAAACACAAATATGGAGGCACCTTATTGACAAGGAGATTAAGCAAGTGTCAAGGTTTACTTTATGGTATATTTCCTTCACCCTTTCTTTTACATCTTTTGCTTTTCTCATTTTTGTTTTTTCATGCCATTTTAGCAAGCCATTTGAGTGATAACCATGAACCTTGTAGGATTCTTATATTTCTTTGAGCTTGTTTGATGTGGTTTATGCCTAATAAGTGTTATGATATTTTAATGGCCGAAAAGTCATGTTTTTTGCCCCATCTTCAGTCGTCCAGCTTGCATTTCTACCTTTATATTTTTGCTTCATCTCGACATTTTGATTTGTGATGCTTGATACCCATTGTTACATGACTAAATATTGCTTATGTCATTGCTTGTATTTTGGTCACCTATTACTTATTAAAATGCCATATTATGTGTGCCTAACTATGTCTTGAGTGTTTAGTATCATCCTTATTTATTTAGTCCATAACATGTTTGTTTGATGTGGGCTGAAATCTGTTTTGTAAAACCCACCCTAAGTTAAATATATACTAACCTTAATAAAGAGGGATTAGCATGGATTTAATATTTTTAGTAAATTGGGTCTCCAATCTTGGGGATATATCATGCATAATTGTTTCAAATCATGGTCTTATTAGGCCAAATAAATTTTGTTTTTCTTATCAAAATAAAAAAAAAATGTTTTCTAGTGCTTAATTTGAGCTATGTTTCAAGCCTATCATAACCATTGGTGTGGATAGCGGATGGTTTGATAGCCTATTCTACAAAAGCTGGATGGTCCATTACTCCACTACCATAGACCTCAATGATTGGACATTCACATGTCCAATACCTTGACACGTGACCATAAAAGCCTTAATCTAAAGAAATCTCTATTTTAGTGCTAGTAGCATAAATCTACTTATTTTGAAAAAAGATGATCCTTGATTCAGTCACCTTAAACAATTTATTTAGGCCTATTTATCTTTTTCTTCCTAAACAAAGAACCATGGCCTACATTACATACCTAACAAAGTCTATTTTGATCAACCATAGCTATCTTAGCTGTAGGGACACTCCTAGGAAGTTCTTTGTAAATTCATCTTTTTGAATGATTTTTGAGTCATTGATAATATGATGGAGCATGCTTAAAGGCCTAGGAGTTGCTCTTAAATCAACAAAGATACCCATCAATTTGAGAACCCTTTATGCTAATTCAAAAATGATCCCAAACCTTTGAATATTGCACAACATTAACAAAATGTTGAGTCAAATGCCCAAACATTCATTCCTTTCAAAATAACCTTTCATAACTTTTTATCCAAAAGCCTTTCAAATAAACCCTTTTGAGACTCTATGTTTACTAGCATTTTTTAACGCCTATCGGGCTATTGTATTTGAAGATTAAAAAGATGTTATAACTTGATTGTTTGTCTTTCAAAGAACTCCATGAAATGAAGAACGATCTGAATTTGCTTTGGATAAACCCCAACTTTGTTATGTTTATTTCTTTAAGACAAATTTTATTAGTGCTACCTTATTTGTGCCTCTAAGTTAATTTCTTCATGCTATTCAAAAAAGTCCCTAATGGTGATCATCGATCACAAGAAAGTTTTAATATCATGATGAAGATAGCACATCCATTATCCTCGATATTGGAAAATCCATGATTGAAATTGTTTTTAAATTTTCATAGATTTTGATCAACTAAACTTTTTCCTAAGTAGAATGAGAAGGTAATCTCATTCCATAAATCTTAGAATTTTGATGAATTATGATACTCTTCATTATTTTAATAGAAGTTTATGAATATGACTTTAGCAGATATTTATCTAATTGCATAAACTATATCATTAAATCAATTAACACTAATGTGATATTTGATATTTGATGACCTTTCAAGAAAGATTGAATGATTCTCTTCAAAAATCTATCACCTTCTCACACAATCCTATCATAAGGTAAGTGAAGAAGGCTTTAGAGATGTGTCAATGGTGATATTCAAAGCATTCATAAGTTTTTCTTACTGAAACCTCTTAAAATCTATGCCCAATGTAGCTGGCTGAATGGTAGTCAGTAAACAGTGGCATCCTTTCAGAGCTTTAATGGTGATATTCAAAGCATCCAGAAGTTCTTGATGAAACTTCTCAAAATCTATGCCCGACATAGCCGGTCGGAATGGTAGTCAGTTGACAGCGGTATTGTTTCAGAGTTTCAATGGTGATATTCGAAGCATCTAGAAGTTTTCATTCTTAATGAAACTTCTGAAAATCTATGCTTAATGTAGCTGGTCAGAATGGTAGTTAGTTGACAGTGGCATCCTTTTAAAGCTTCAATGGTGATATTCCAAGCATTGAAAAGTTTTTGTTCTTAATGAAATCTCTTAAAATCTATGCCCAATGTAGCTAGTCCAAATGGTAGTCAGTCAATAGCGGTGTTCTCTTAATGTTTTTAATAGTGATATTCGAAGACTAAGTTTTAATGGTGATATTTGAAGTGTCCATAGAAATTAGAACCAAATCCTTTATGATCACTAGTAAGGTGTACAAGAGGAATATGTTAGTTTATGTTAGAAGCATATCCTTTGTGATCATCGATAAGTTGCACAGGAAGAATAGGTTCATTTATGTTAAAACGTAATCTTTTGTGATCACAGGAAGGTGTACCGAAGGAATAGGTTCACTTATGTTAGAACTAAATCTTTTGTGATCACTAGTAAGCTGTACATGAGGAAGAGGTTTATTTGTGTAAGAATCAAATCCTTTGTGCTCACCGATAAGGTGTACAGTGGATAGGTTCACTTATGTTAGAACCAAGTCCATTATTATTACCAGTATGGTGTACAAAAGGAATAGGTTCATTTTTGTTAGAATTGAATCCTTTGTGATCACCGATAAGGTGTATAGGAGGATAGATTCACTTATTTTAGAACCAAATGCTTTGTGACCACCAGTAAGGTGTGCAGGAGGATAGGTTCACTTGTGTTAAAACTAAATCCTTTGTGATATGTAGTCCGATGTATAAAAAGATAGGTTCATTTCTGTTAAAGCCAAATCCTTAGTGATCACCATTAAGGTGTATTGGAAGATAGGTTCATTTATGTTAGAATCCAATCCTTTATGATCACCAATTAGGTGTAAGGATAGGTTCATTTATGTTAGAGCCAAATCCATAGTGATCACTAGTAAGGTGTACTAGAAGATAGGTTTATTTATGTTAGAACCAAAACTTTTGTGATCACTAGTAAGGTGTACAGAAGGAATAAGTTCATTTGCCTTAGAACCAAATCCTTTGTGATCACTGGGATGTTTTTATGCCAAGGGTGTACAGAAGGAAAGGTCCATTTGTTATCGGTTAGCTTCACTTGGTGGGTACTAATGAAGCATGATGTCTAACTTCATCTAGTTAAGCAGAAAGATCGACAAAGTTTTCATAGGTTATTTGAGTTAATGCATTTTTATGATATAAAAAAATCTTTGTTAGCTGAGTTTGTCTTTTGTTATTGTTTTCGTTTATTGGACACTATTGCCTAAACAAAATTATGTCTACTTGATCTTTACCCTGTTCTTGATTCTCAGCAATGGTAAAAAAAAGGCAGTTGTAGAACCTAATTTTGTTCGGGCCTATTCCCTGATAGTCTAAAATATCCAAGAACAAGGATTTACTAGTAACCTAGTAAGGGTCAAATTTCTCAGGGTGAACTAGATGTTTTCAAGACCTATTTCACTATGATAAAATGACTGCAGATGCATGTAACAAAATTACTACCATTTCAAGCATCGTACAAAATGAATCTCAGATAAAAAAATGAATTCAAGGTAAAATAATTAACTTTTAACTTTATATTTGTGAAAATTTGAAATTGTTTCATAGATGTTATAAAGGTCAATTTTCCCTTAATCACCAATAAAGAATTTTGAAAAATTCCTAAAAATGAGAAACTTGACCCTGATAACATCTACAGAAACAATTTCAAATTTTCACAAGTGTAAAGTTAAAAGCTAATTATTTTACCTCGAATTCATCTTTTTTATCCGAGATTCATTTTGTACGATGCTTGAAATGGCAATAATTTTGTTATGTGCATCTGTAGCCATTTAAGCACAGTGAAATAGGCCTTGAAAACATGAGTTCACCCTGAGAAATTCTACCCTTACTAGGTGGCCGCTAAATGCTTGATCTCAGATATTTTCAACTATTGGGGAATAGGCTCAGACAAAATTAGATGTTTACACTTGACATAGAGTATTCTTTTCTAAATCAATCTCGAGATCATTTTATTGAGCCCTTTATATTTCTCATTCTTCCTGGATTGTGTAGAGAGATATTAATTGAACTTTTACCATGAAAATCGAGATTTAATGTTTAAAAATTTGCATTTTTAAAAAAACGATTACACATAAATAGTGACCAAATAAAAATTGAAAGATAGCCAAGACTTTAATAATTTATCGATAGATGGTACCAATTTTAGGGGATATGGGGGTGCTAATCCTTCCCCACATATAACTAACTCCCAGACCCTTTCTAGAAATAAACTCTAGTATAAGCAGTCCATAAAATTAGTGTTTCAAGTTTTGTAACTTCAACTCATTGATTTTAATAGGTATTTGGTCATACCTAGCCCAAAATGATCAATGGCAACTCCTAGTTTTGGCTATTTCATAATGGTCATCCAGGACTAGTTGGATGAGCAATTCATCCAACGGTATTCCCCTTAACCTTCACTTCTTTACACCTAATCCAAATCCCCATCAAAGGATGCCCTAAAGGCAAGCCCCCATTTACCTTTTCTTTCATTTTAAGTCAGGCAATGTTATGCAAGTGGTAGGTCATGACAACTTAATGAGTCAAGCCTACAACTAGCTAAATTTTATCAAATTCTTTATTTCCCTTGATTTTATTCATTATTTATTTGTAATCGCCTTTCTTAATCTTTTTGGTAAATAAAGTTTATTTGCCATCACTCCCTATGTTTTTGTGTTTCTTATGATTGCTAAGTTCTTGCTTGCCAAACAATAAATATGACGGTTTTATTATAACGGTAATAAGTAGTAAAATAAAAAGGTTTGATTGTTTCCTTGACACACACTGCACACTCACATCCATATTAGACTCTCGACTATACTTTTTCTTGGAGAAAGAATAATACATTTGTTAGGTTGAAGTAAGCTAATTGTCATCCATGGTATCTCTTTTTTACCCATGGGCTAGCAATATTATTCTTTCTATCTGTATGGGCATAAAAAAATACATTCACCCGAATCAAACTCGTTCTACCAAGCCTACAATAGGCCTAGGATCTATGTGGCTTGACTATCTTTACTAGATGGAAAAGTGATTTGGTAACCTTTGAGTCAACTTAACCCCATATAGTTTGCCATAAAAACCAAACCATGTTAAGCCATACCAAAGTGCTAGATTGACCTGGAGTATATGACACTCGAGGAAGCACTTCTTATTTTTTAGTCCTCTTTATCATTTCTTTGTTGCACATAGGATATTGAGCGAACATCATCACCAATGTCTTTTTTCCTATCCCAGATCATGCATCCATTATAATGCTATTGGGGCATGCCATTATGTTGTCTAATTGATAGCTAATAATTTTTTCTTTCACAAGAGATAACATTCAAATGTCACCATTTGGTATCTTTTCAAGGTTGGTATCTCCTCTCAGGGAACAAAACCTGCCCAGTTAAAGCTTTATGCTATCTAATCATTGGCTTAAAACCTATCAACTATTAGATATTGAGGAGTGAATATCTATGTCCTTCATAATGTCCTTAGAGGCACCATGCTCTCTCATAATGGACAAGCACTTGAACAAGTCATCATGTTATCTAATGGCTTTACATTGACTTGTGATCATATGGTGATGAATGAATCATCAGTGTCCTGAGTAGTGATTTTCATTCCAATGAGACACCTCTAGCTCAAACATATCATTATGTTGTTTGCATAAGTCTAGAGTTGATAGGCAAAATGAAAATACCTATGTTTCTTTCCATGCTTGCCTCAAGGCACCTTTATGTTACCAAGCATTTTGTTCCATGATTTATTTCTTATCCTTAATATGTTACCAACTTAGTGTTTTTTTCATTGTTATCTTTGTTACATGCATTATGTCATATCATATCTTCTTGGGATTGTTGGTTCCAAGGACAGTGTCCATAGACAAGTACCTTACCATGACACAGCACTAGTGAAAGTTTTTAAGGATTTTGAGACAGTCAAGGCCAAGTCAAAAAAAGAACAGAAAGAAAGTGGGAATAATCTTTAACCTTAATACTTCTTAGAGATCCTAGAATAGGGTAAAGTGGTTTCTAGGCAATTCAATCTTTAGGAGTGGAGAGATACATGGAACATTTGAGATGAGAGTAGTTAAGCACTATTTTTAAAAGATTATGAAGATATTGCTCTATTGGTCTAGATCAAAGGTCGACTTCAGATTGTTGTGTGCTATGATGTCGCTCTGGAATCTTATGTATAGGTATTTCATTTTTAGCAGGTAGGATCTAGTCCCTATTACAAAAGAATAAGCAACCATGCTTAAAATCAAAAGAGCCCAATTTAATGAAATTTACTCTAAGTCAGTAAAAATTGTACCCTTTAAGAAAAAGTTGACCAGCAGGCTCAAAGTTGGAGAGGATTGGGTGAACTCATATCTAGTCAAACTAGGGATTAATGCATGCATCACATAGGATAGTTTAAAATCTACCATGAGCACTCAGTTAGACAAGAAGAAGATTTAGGACCATGAGTACTCAGTTAGACAAGAAGAAGATTTGGGACACTTTTGCATTAGCAACCTATAGTTTAATCATTTTTTCAAGAGCTTTGGGACATATAGAGGTTACCGCAGTGGATATTTGCTTAAAGTTGAGTTATGGCAACAATCTTTCTCCTGCAATCTTAATGAGGACTCTCTAATCTTTAAATTTTGGAAGGAAAAGTGGTAAGGCATGTTTTATTGGATGTTCATCACTATTATATGCATGGCCTTCTAGTCATTTTTGGTGTAAGAAACCACTACAATCGTACGTGCTAAATTTAATCCCCATACCAAGTTCTTGGAAAATGAATGGCTGCAAGATACCAATAAGGATCAGTGGTTCCAAAGTTTTAAGATTTGAATGCCAATGAAGTAAGTTAGACATTTCCATAGATTATTCTTAGTTGGTTGTGTCCATTGCAAGTTGTTTCATAAGGTACCTCTTAATTAATTATAGGGAAGCATTACCTATGTGTTGCTTATGGTTTTACAACAATTCGATTGTTAGTAATCCATCCTCATTAGTTATGAGCTTGGTATGCTAGATTACGAGTATGGAAGGGATGGTTACATAAACTACTATAAAATATCTTCGATGCATGGCAAAAACTATTGTATCATACTAAAAAAAGACAAAGTTGACTTCGGCATATGAGGATTGGATAGCTAGGTAAGTTAAAGACACCATGTTACTACCTGCTAATGGAACTCCTCGTGTCCTAATGGGTAACCTTCCATCTAAGATCGATATATTAAAGCATGGGTTTACGTAGGAGTAAGCCATTTTTGCTAAAGAAATTCATCAGCTGCAAAAAAAGAAGAGCCAATGGGAGCATAAGTGTTAAGTCCAAAAGAAATGATATTTGACATTGTTAAGACAAAGAATGCCATCAATAAAGATCTTTAGGACCAGAAAAAAAACTACATGGCATTTTAAAAGGCTAAAAAATACAAAAACTGGTAAAACCCTAATCGAATGGAAAACCAAACTTGTTTCTCTCACAAATGACCTAGGAACTTGGAAAACTCAAGTAGAGACCACTGCTAAAGAGCTTACTAAGACATGCATTATAGCATTAGTTTATTAAAAAAAAAGCAAAAGCTTAGCAGCTAGAATACAAGTTTTTTAAGATGGAAGAGTTGAGAATAAAACTTTGATCATTGGGGTTTAGGGATTAGGGCATGCCCTTCAAGTCCAATAAAACTTGGTTAAGAGGTTATTGAGGTCTTCTGAAGAACTACATTAGAGTTAGTTCTCAGTTGACCAGGCTTAATCAAAGTGTAAGAAAGGTCCCTAAGGCCTAATTGAGTAGATTTGTGCGGCTCAAACTCACGCGGATGACATGGTTGAATTAGCTAAATTTATGAAATGAGATTTTATCCCTATAGGAGACAATGGACAAGGGTTTTTAAACTTTTGGGAACTTGTAATTAAATAAGTAATTATGTACGGTATTCTTAGATTTGATTACTTTCAACCTTGATAGGCTATAATTCATGTAATGCTCAAATGGAAAATACTTATTTTGGAGTTGTTGCCAAAATCTAGTTGTCTCTTACATTTGTGTGCATAATTTACTTTGTTTCATCATGTTCTTCCCATTCATATAACATTCTCACTTGCATATGATTACATCATAATTTTGATTCAACATCACTCTAAAGTGTAAAGGTCCTCAAAACATGAAATCAAACATCCAACATAAATATAATACCGATCTATGTCAAAATGCAAAGGAGAATGATCGCTAGGCTTGTATTGAAAGGCTTAAAGTTATGCATCGAGAGGCTTAGTAACAAATGTTTCTTAAGACTGATGAACTAGAAAATCAAGTTGCTGAATTGACAAAACTGTTGGCTGTTGCCCTAAAGGATAAAGGGTAAGTAGGTATCGCTGATAAGGGCAATGAACAACTAATCCTGAGGCTAGTTTGGATTGGGATGTTGAGCTCATCAATACTTTTGAAGGGCCATCCTAAGAACAACCACCACAATAGCATTGACCTCACCTGCTCAACCATTCATCTATATAAATCCTACGATAGCACTATATTTGGCTTAAGAATATCATCACGTGAATATGGGATCATCACTAAGAAATCCTTTGGTCCTAGACCTTAATGAGTGAGTAGAGTGAGAAAGAAATAGATTCAAAATATGCTAAGGCTATTAAAAATGAAATCAAGTACAAGCTATTGAAAAAGAACCTTGACATGTAGAAAGAAATGACAAATTAGAGATTATGGATTCCAAATCCCTAGGCCTAGTATCAAACCTCATCATCCTATCAAAGTTTAAAGTATCAGATTTTGATAAAAGTAATGGTACCATGGATCCTACCACATATATTAGTATACATTATCAAAAGATGGCTGGGCATGAAGGCAGGGAGAAACTACTAATACATTACTTCCAAAATAGCTTAATCGGGGTAGCTGCTTGTTGGTGGATAAAGCTTGACCCAACCATAATTCAATCAAGGGTAGATTTAGCTCATGCTTTCCTTGATTAATATAAGTATATATTTGATTGGAGTCTAGATTGTCTTTCTCAATTGAACATGGAAAAGAAAACCATCGAAAATTTTAGGTATTACACCCAAGGATGGTTAGAAAAGGTCACCCAAATTCATCCTTTGTATTGGTACCTTACAAAATTTTTACTATGAAAAGGTAGTAGAAAGCACTATTAAAAACTTCACAAACATAGTTGTACTATGCAAAGTGATTGATGATACTATGAAAAGTGATTTGGCTGAAAAGCCTACTTTGGAAAATAAAAGAAAAAGAATATTTGAGGACAAGCAATGGTTAAACTCTAGTATTGAAGCCAATCTACTCCTGGGTTATGCTGAATTAGCTATGAATGTGTTCAGTACCGAAGATGATTATGAAATTGCAAAGAATATAGAAAAGTCATCATGCTAATGAAGTTGATTTGGCAAATTTTGGCACAAGCAAAAGTAATCAATGGGGTTGAGAGGTCAGTAGAAGAATTAGCTAATTTTTGCAACTTTCATACTATGCAAGATCACATTGTTTAAAAGTGTAAAAAGTTTTGTGTAATGATCCAACAAATGATGAACGAATACAAAATTGGGTTCTATGATAAAAAAACAAGCACCTTTCATTTACTCAGTAAGCATGGTTAAAGAAAGGTTTCAAGTGGTTGAACCTCATTAGTTAAAAAGCACTTACATAAGTCTTCAGCGATAATTAATAAGGGTGCACAGGCTGAAAAAAGACTAAGAAAGCATCTATAAGGGATCTCTAAAGCTTCAAAACTCATTTATCAAATTGACAAGAAAGGTATGGTATTTAAGCTTAATATCGGTATTTAAGCTTATTATCGACCAACAAAAAAAATGAGCTTAGAAAGCATAAGAAAAGAGAATAGCCTATCTAAAGGGTTAATATCTAGAATACAAGCCAATGGTGCTTCCACTACTACGAGAAAGCTTTCATCCAAAAAGACACATCAATTTGAATTAGGAAAAAACTTTTGGCTCTAATAATGTAATTGTCATTTTGAATAAAGCATTTGGGACCTTCTTTATCAATGCAATTAATGAGCTAGGAACTTCAGCAATGGACTATGAGACTAGTCTCTACACTCTAGGATTTGTTCCAAGAATTTGGATTGAAATAAAGATTTTTATACTTTTTGCATCTAATTCAAAGTAATGCTACAAACTAAACCTACATGTTGCTGTCCAAGAGTATCCTCGGATCCTTTATATAGGTGTACTTTTATCAAGCATTATTAACAAAAATAAGTAAGCATTTTGCATTCCATCTCTTGTCTCTATCCTTATCTTTTTTGCTAAATCTTTAGACTTTCTTTCTTGTCTTTGCATATTTCTCCACCTATATTGTTTTTCTTTATATTTTTAGGTACATGGGTGAAAATGGCATGAATAATCATACTGAGATTTCAAAAATTAATTTTGAGTAACCAATCTGCATTGATGAAGTTGAAGCTAAAGGGATCTTAAGGAAAACACCATGTCGCTTGATTTGCTAAGACTAGTTGAACAAGAAGAGAAACAAATCTTGCCCCATTAAGAGCGTACTTAAACCATAAACCTAGGGACAGAGGAAAATCAAAAAGAGGTCAAGACAGAAACCTCTTTAAAACTATTAATCTGAACCAAATTTATTAACCTCTTTCAAGAACACCAAGATGTATTTGCCTGCTTTGACAAAGAAATGCTCAGGCTAAAAAGTTACATAGTGGTTTATTAACATAGTTTAAAACTTAAGTGCAAAATCGTGCAACAAAAACTTAAAAGAATGAAACGAAAGATGTTTAAAAAAAATAGTTTGATGCCAAATTTCTCAAAGTAACTAAGTATCTTGAATAGGTAGTCAACATTATCATAGTCCATAAAAAAGATGGTAGGTGTGGATATGCATAGACTATAGGGACTTAACTAAGCTAGCCCTAAAGACAACTTTTCTTTGCCTTATATAATAGTTAGTAGATAATACCATAAAAAATTCTCTATTTTCCTTAATGGATAGATTTTTGGGCTAGAAACAATTAAAATGCACTCGAGGATACGGAGAAAACCACTTTCTTGACCATGTTGGTACTTTTTTCAATAAGGTTATGCCAGTTGGACTTAAGAGCACTGAGGCAACTTACCAAAAAGTAATAGTAATGCTATTCTATAACCTCATGCACAAATAGATAGAGGTCTATGTCAATGATATGATTACCAAATCCTTGAAAGAGAATGATCATGTCACTAATCTCTAAAAACTCTTCAAATGCCTATGTAAATATTAGTTCAAACTAAATCTAGCTAAGTGCAGCTTTAGCTTTACCTCCGACAAGTTATTAGGCTTTATTATGAGTGAACGAGGAATTAAGGTTAACCTTAACAAAGGAAAAATGATCTGAAACCTTTCACCACCTCGTACTAAGAGGAAGTAAGGAGCTTCCTTGAGAGACTGAAATACAAAGCGAGGTTCATATCCCAACTAATGGACAAATGTGATTTGATCTTTTGCTTACTCTAGAGACAAAACCTTAGTGAATGGAATGATGAATGCTAACAAGATTTTGACAAGGTCAAGTGCTACCTTGTAAACATCTAATTTTGTCTGGGCTTCTTCCCAGATAATCCCAAAAATCTGAGATAAAAAACTAAACGCCTGCCTGGTAGAAGTGGACCTTTTCCAGGTAGTTTACACATTTTTAACCTATTTTGTCATGCATAGATGGCTATATGTGCGCGTGATAAAAAAAGTGCCATTTGAAGATTGGTCTCGGGTAAAAAAGATGAATATTTAAGAGAAAAATCAATTTTTAAATATTCTTTAGTCAAATTTTGAAAATCATTTTTGCAAATAATGTCACGCTTAAATTTCTCATTTTTAGGCATTTTGAGATTATTTTTAACACTTAAAAAGTTTACCATTGTATATTTTTACCAAGACCTATGTAGTATTTATGTCGATATGCATTCTAAAAAAAAAAATCAAGAAATTATATATTAGCATTTTTTACCACATGGTGTCAAGTTTTCAATTCTGCCAATTATTTTTGAATTTTTTATAGTATCATAAGTATTTTGCTCATGACTTTTTTGGTGAAGAATTAATATTTTGGATAATATTTTATATTTAATTCATTTTATAAGTTTCACTGTATTTTAAAAATTTTTCTCGGTTTAAAAATATGAGCCTTTATTTATCTATAAAATTTTTGGTAAAATTGTCTCAAGTTTTAAACTTTAAACTTCTTTAAATATTCCCATTAATTTACCATAAAATCAGTTTTGAAAAATCATAATCCGTTTTGTGGATTTTTCTTGTTTCCAAAATAAAAAGTTTTTTACTCTGTAATTTTTTTTGATTGGATTTTTCAATAATTTTTAAAATTTTTAAAATATTTTATTAAGTTCATACTAAATCAGCTTTTGAAAATTTAATTTATTTTATGAGTTTGAATTTTTTTATATATCAATTTTCTCCCGTAAAGATTTTTCTTGTATAATTTTATGAGTCTTAGATTTTCAACCAAGAATTTTTTTATTATTTTATTTTCAAAATTTTGTTGATGATTATTAATTTTAATTTTAATTCTTGTTATTTATTATTATTATTTTAATTTTATTATGGATTTTCTAATTTTTAACTTTTTCGTAACCAAATTAGTCGATTTTTAATTATCCATTTGATGATATTATCTAGATAAACATAAGAAAATATTATAATATGACCATTAGTATACATCCATTTAATGTAATTCTTATAAAAATTACAATTACCCATGCAAATGAAATGAAAGAAAAATAGGAAAAAAAAGAGGGTTACTCAGCCAACTTGATTTTAGCTAAGTATTGGCCGATTCTTCCCCATATAAATAAGAGAAGAAAGCTTCAAGTAAAAGAAGGATTGGCTTTTGTTAATAAAAAACATACGAAAACACTAAAAGTCTCTTTATTTTTTAATATATCTAAAGCTCCTAAGGTAGTTTTTCATCTAAAACCTTTGATTTTGTTCATTTCATTTATTTTTCTTCCTTTCAGTGAGCCTATTAACGACTTGAGCTCATGGATTTGGCTCCATGTTAATGGCTAATTTTGAACGCTATGATCATTTCTTCTTATTTTAGTTGTTATATTTGATTTTTATTTGCAATAATTTGATTTTCTTCATCATGTTACATGTTTGTGTTGGAAATGATGTTTTAAAATCATGTATATGATGTTATGGTCTTTTCTTTGCAACTTTCATGATGATTTTGATGGTATATGTTGATATATTCTTTTTGATTTCTTGGTTTTTCCCATATTTAGGCTTAACACATTTGTTTTGATTTTCATAACTTTTGTTAAAAATAAAATAAAATAAAAGTAATAATATTTTTGTTATCTTTTTCATGATGGCCAAATATGATAAAATTGCTTTGTTAAGTTTTCATGCCTGATATAATTAGGTTTTGGACTATATTGTTTTCTTTAAAATTTGTCGAGAGTTTAAAATAATTTCGAAAAATTTTTAAGGCCATGGATGGGTAGACCCATGTTGGCCAAATCTTTTAATTGTGATTGGTTAATGCTTTTTTTTTTTAAATTTTAGATGTTATTTTCTAATTTTATGATGTTTAGGGACCAAACTAAAAATTTAAATTTTTATTCCAAGCCATTTATGTTTGGCTGAGCCTTGCTTGTGAATTTTGGATGTGATTTTTGTCTTTATTTTGATATATTTAATGTTTAATTTCATGTTTTAATTATGTAGGGACCAATTTGTAAATTTAGGAAAGTTTAGGGACATTGGGAAAGCTTAGCATTTTAGGGTTAAAATAGTTATTTCACATTAAATTTCTTATTTATGATATTTTGGTAATTTTGGAATATTTCTACCATTCCAGTAGTCTTCCATAAGGTGTAGAAATATTAAAACTTTTCGTACTCTTTTAGTTTTTCATTAGGATACTAAATGCAATTTTGAAAATTTTAAAGACTTAAATGCCTTTTTCACATTTTAGGTCACCTTTGATATCCAAACTACCCATTTTGGGTAAAAATTGTCATTTTTATCTCTATCGAGTTTTTAAGGGTTATTGAAATACTTTCACATTGAAGGTATTCCCTAAAAGCACTATGATAATTTTTACTAGAACTAAGTCTTAGGTAGTCAAAGGGATGCTTTTATGCCAAAAGTATACATTTTGGATAGGTTCACTTTTTGATGATCTTTTCATGTCCTTTAGGGTACTAGGTTACTTTCATGTCGAAGATATACCCTAAGACATTTTAGTAATTTACCACAGAACTGAGTCTTTTAGAGTCATTGGGATGCTTTCATGACGAAAGTTCACTTTAGTGGACATGTTGGTCATTTTGACCGAATATGGGTCCTTCAAGTCAGGTTTAGTTCTTTTCATCTAAGTCAAGTGTTTAAGACATTATCTTTTTATTTTTACAAATTGAAATTTTTGAAAAATTAAGGTAATGTCTTCGAGATAAAGTAATATCTGGAATTTCTCCAAAATATGAGAAGGGTTCTACAAATTATGTTAATAACAAGATATCTTTTTCAAAGTGAAAATCAAGATTTATATAAATTTAAAAAAAAAAACTTTAGCATTCCTCCGACCTTCTAGTGGGTGCAAAAGATATTTTGATTTTTAAAACCTTTTGTGTTCTTTTGGTTTTTCAGTGGGATACAAAAGAGAATGATAAAAACTTTCGTGCTCCACCGGTCCTCCGATGGTGTACGTAAGAGATTTTGATTTTTAAAAATATGAAAAACCTGATTTTCTTGACACAGAATAATAAGTTGGTTTCATAATATATTATTTTAGGAATTATAATTAAATTCTTTATGTTGAAATAGGATAAAAATCAAATTTAAGTTAGCAAGTGATTAATAAGATATCAATTTTTAAGCATCATGAGAGGGTTGATCTTTACTTGTGATTATAACTGACTCCAAACCCTTTCGTATGATCTTTGATATGATCATAGACTTCTTAGTTGATATTCTAGGGTTTCATAACCCTCAAAATATGAACTCTAATAGGTGACCAACCTCACCTAACCCAAATAGATTGGTGGCTACTCTAAATAAATAGTCATTTCATAATAATTATTTTAGGTTTAAGTCAAGTGAGTGATTCATCTTGACCACCTAGTCCCCAGAGATGAGAAAATATTAATAATAATATGGCCCATAGAAATAGCAAAATATAAAATAGTGATATATCAATAAATATAGGAACGAGTGCCTTTTAAGTCAACCTGATAGGGATTCGTATCACGGCCATGTTGCGACAACTTAGTGACTCCTCTAGGGAAAGTTTAGAGAGTCAGGCCTAAAATTGATCACATGTTAATTAAATTTTGATTGATTCAGTTTCAACTGATATTGATGAGAAAATATTAATAATAATATGGCCTATAGAAATAAGAGAATATAAAATAGTATATATCAATAAATATAAGAACGAGTGTCATTTAAGTCAGCTTAATCAGGTTTCGTATTCGGGCCACTTGCGACAGCTTAATGACTCCACTGGGGAAAGCCTAGAGAGTCAAGCCTAAAATTGATCACATGTTAATTAAATTTTGATTGATTCAGCTTTAACCGATATTGGACTATAATTCCTGGTATTTTTCAAAACAAAATATTTATCATACTTTTAATTTATATAACCTTTTTATATTTTTAATAACCCATTTGTTTCCTTTGTAGCATTATTTTGTAGGGCATCTAGGATAAGGGTTTTTATTTTTGAAACATTTGAGCCAAGACAGGTTTGTTCATTCCCCTACATGCATCATGCTCATGCATATGCATTAGACTCCTCTAGCATATAAAAGGGGAATAAGCTACCCAATATTTTAAAAGGGGTGAAGTCGCTCTACCTTCTTTGGTGTTAGCCTCTGTCTGGTCCAATGAAAAACCTATTAGGTGTAAATTCCTATGCCTATCTAAGGTGTTAGCCTTATTACAGGCATGGAAAATACTCCCACTCGAATTAAACCTTTTTCGACATAGACTCATAATGGGTAAGGATTAGGGTACCTTGTTAGTCTTTTTTAGGTTCAGGGAATTCAAGAGCCTATTTAGGTGTCTAACCCAAATTTCATGTAATGAAATTGTAAGGGCCTCACCTAGTTAAAGCCATACTCGATTCTAGAAGTTACCAAAATAAGTATACATAGGGGAGTGCTTTTATCCTTTTACTCTTATAATTTGATTTTCCTTATATCAATAAATATACATTGTGTCGATATTTTAAATTTTATCTTTATTATTTTTGCCTTGATTTGCTATATTGAGTTGAATTTCATAGCAATTTTTGGTAGTTGCTATTTCATTTTTAATAAAAATTTCTATGACCAAAAAAATGGATTTCATGGATTCTTTCTTTAGTTAAAAAAAAATAGAAGTGAAAGAAGGAATATAGTGTTAGGGTTTTTTTTCTTTTCAATTTTTGCATCACATCTATATTTCATGAAAATTTGCAAACTCATTCAAGCATGTTTTTCACATATTCATTTTTTTATATGCTTATGCATTCATAATTTCCATGATGTGCTAAATTCATTTTATTTTTTACATTTTAAGAAGAAAAACATGGGTGATAATTTAAAAGCAAGAATCAGCATGTTAGAGTCCATCCAAGAGGAATTCGAACACGAGTTTCATGGAATGAAACTTACAAAGCTGTCTAAAATAACTACTAGCATTCTTAAAAAGGAATCTATAAAACAAATATCATCATTTGTAGGTCAAGTGGGCATGACCTTGACAACTCAATTGGAAGCACGAGTTAGCACTTTTGAAAAAACCATTGAAGAATTTAGATAAGAAAATAAAAAAAAATTTAATTTGATTCAGTCCTATTAATTTATAGGATCTATACCCTTATTTGCTCCAAAATTGACTGGTTGCACTTGTTCATATTAAATCTCACAAAATACCATATAAAAAGGGTATAATCCTCAGGCCTAATGTAGGTACCATGCTAGAGTCTGGGGGCACTTTATTGAAGATTGTACTCGATTTAAAAGTAAGGTGGAGAGCTTATGGAAGTAAAAGTGTTAAGGTTCAAAATGAGAACCAAATTGGAGGCAACTTACTATCAAACTATTTGCAAACCACTTATCTTTAAAGGGTGGGAAAATAATCAAAACTAGAATCAATTTGATCAGATTCCTATTCCTTATGCTGAATTGCTACTGTAACTTAATTGAAACCATTTTTAGTACCCTTACAAATGGAGCCACTAAAACCCTCATACCTAAGTGATTACAATGCCAATGAGCAGTGTGTCTATTGCTCCAGTAATCGAGGTCCACTTGATAGAAGACTACCTTTAATTCAAAAACAAAGTTAAGGAATTCCTTCAGTTAAGAATGTTGAGTTTCAAAGAGAAGAAAGATAAGTTCTTATGGGAATTTGATGATTAAATCTTTTGGTTAAGGGCAGTAAAGTGTTAAGAGGTAATGAAGTGATCATGGAAACAATCTTTGATTATGGTTCAAAAAGAATCATTAAGGCTTGCAAGGATTCCCCATAAGCATTAGTATAGTTAGAAAAATGAAATGTTTTACAATAATGGTCTTTTTGTTGCTTTTTCTTTTGAATCTTGTAAATGTATAGCTAAAAATGAATAAACAAATCAAAAGGTTTTGGTTGATGAAACAATAGTCTAGAATCACAATGTGAATTCCTCGGATTCTTGCCTCTACAATAATCTGTATGTCTAATACGTAGCCCATTGCTTGACATCTAATTTGTCTCATCAGATGCACCCTACTCATTCATTCACTCGTTCATTCATTCATTCATTCATTCATTCATTTACCTATTTAGTACTTCATACATTAATTGTTTTATTATTACCATATGTACATGGATTATAATAAAGATTTATGTTAGCAAGATGCATACATATTCATGCAAATTGATTTAAGTTCTTTTTTCCATATAAACTAATATAACGTGAATCACTAAAGGAAAGATATTGTACAATAAGAAACACTAGTTCACCAACAACTAGAAGGTACTAATGCTAGCATTCTTGCCAGGATATCTAGGGATGCAAGCTGAACGACTACCACCCAATGTTCAAGAACACAAATGGCAAATACCTAAAATAAATAAGAAAACATGCTTACATCTAGTCAGCCACCTGTTATTGATATTAACCTTGACATGCTCCCCAAAAGGGTAAGTGTGAAGACTACCACCATATAAGAGGAATCATTATTTCTTCACTTGGATGAAGAAGAAAAGCATAAGCAGAAGGGCAAAAGCCTAGCCAAAGCAGAAATCAAGAAAATGAAGTCACAGTTTCTTGAAAGAAGGTTAAAGGCCATAAAAAGGTTTATGCTCTATAGTGGTGTTGATGTTGATTATCACAGTTTAATGCCAGATCTGATTATCCCACCAGAGTTCAAAATTCCAAAGTTTAAAAACTATGGCAGATTCACATGTCCCAAGTTACATTTAATGACATGTTGCCATAAAATGGCTAGGTATGCTGGAGATGAGAAATTACTCATCCATATTTTTCCCAAAAGCTTAACTGGAGTAGCTTTGGAATAGTATTACCAATCAGAAATAAGCCAAGTGAGCACATAGAGGGATCTAACTCAAACATTTTTAAGACAATATGAATACATATTGAAAATTACTCCGGATCAAGGAACCTTCCAAAACATGAGAAAGAATCCTAATAAAAGTGGCAAAGAATAGCATGTAGATGGAAAGATGTAGTTTCGCGCATCCAACCATATCTCTCTAATAAAGAAATGCATGCATACTTTGTGGATACTTTGCCACCTCCATATTATGATAATTTAGTCAAAACTGTGTTCTCTCAGTGTGTAGATATTTTGTTTGCTTTAAAAAGAATTTAACATGGCACAAAAATGAGAAAGATCATAGGTAATAGCTAGGTGGCTTATGTGAGACAAGAGAGTGATCTTGTCATTAAATGTCAGTAAGTCATAATGATAGAAGTCAGGATCATAGTGAGTCAAGAAAGTGAGAAAATCCATTTGGACATTTGCCATTGCCTTAGCCTTTCAATGCTCAGCGATTTCAAGAGGTTCATCCTTGTACATCGCAGCCCTTTACATAAACCTTTTTAACCCTGACTTCTAAAAGACAAACAGACCTGTGAGACAGTTCAAGCGATTCTCAAAAGTGGAAAAGAAGAAAGATAAAGGTGTATCATGCCCCACAGATTTCTTACACTGAGCTTTTTCCTTTGCTTGTTTAAAATTAGATGATCTCCACTATCCCAACAAAGCTTAAGAGACCTCCTTACCTGGAATGGTACAATCCAAGTGTCAAATGGAAGTATCACTAAGGGGTGAAAGTTTATTCCATGGAGAATTGTAATGCATTCAAGAGAAACTACAAGCTCTTAGAAATCCTAAACTAGTAAAATTCTAGGAGTTGATGGATGCCTATTAGGGATGATGGACCTGACGGTCATTGACCTAACGGTAGTATGCCAATCAAAGGCAATTTATATTTTGACTCTAAAATTTTGTACCTTTTTTCTAGAAACTTTAAATTATGAAATAAATTTTTGGTTTACGAATATTATGTATTTTGTCATTGACCATGAATTTTGTTTCTAATATCTAAGGTAATGAGAACCTTCTAAAAATTTTTCTTTGATATACAATCACCATTAGGCTTAACTCGCCTAGAAAGGTTATTCATTTCCACATATGTCATTATCTTAGACATTCAATCATAGATCTTTCATAGCCAAATATTCTTTTTTTGGGTTCCTCGAAAGTCAAAAAACAAGTTATATTCCTAAAAATATTCAAATGCTATAGCTTGACATGTGTTAAAATAATTATAATAATTTCAAGATCTCTCTCATTTGAATAACCTTTTACTATGACTTTCATGACATTTTTCCAAATCGTCGATTTAGGAAGAACGAGACCAAACTTGAACAAAAAAGTACCTTTTCTTAGGATAAAATTATTTTTAATCCAATACATGATAAATAAGATGTGAAATTCAAAGTTTTCCCATACCAATTTGATGTCTTATGTAAAGGTCCAACTAGAACCTATATTTGCTACTAGCTACAAAGCTAATCATTTTAAGGGGCATTCCCTAAGCCTAAATATTAAAAAAAAATAAAGAAAAAATTGATTGCAATATCATGTTATTAAGGTAATCAAAATGATTTCAAAAATAATTCCATCCTTTTCCCAAGCAAAATGCTTGTTAGCTCAAATAGACTTGTCTGGGATGACAAATGGTCATCTTTCTTTATCCTTTGGCAAACATAAAAAAATTTATTACGTAGTCCTATTTAACCTTGATTGTTTACATCTTTTATTAATCCTTGATCAAGGATCACCCTTCTTACTGAAGGACAAGTGAAGCAAAGCTTTAAAGTTATAAGAGGTAAATTTCGATACAAGAAGAATAAGTTAGATCTCATAAAGCAAAGTCAAAGATTGATTCAAAGCTCAAATCTCAAATCTCAAAAATAAAAAAAGTTTAGCTCTTAAATTCCTTCAAAGGTGGAGAATAAAAAAAATTAAGTTTAAGTTCCTTCAAAATGAAGAAGGATGAGAACAAAATAAAGAAAGAAATAGACAAAAGACAAAAATGAAAAGCAAAAATGAAAAAAATAAAGATATATATTTGTCTTGGAAGACATGTCAAGTCGAGTTCTGCTAAAAATGTATCATTGATTCAATTACCCTTAAAAATTTGATTTGGGTTTATCAGTTTTTCTAAACCCCAAACCATGGCCTACATTATATACCTACAAAAGTTTATTTTGATCAAACATATCCATTTAGGCTGTTAAGCCATTCTTAGGAAGCACTTTGAAAATTCACCTTTTTGGATGAGTTTTGGGTCTTTAAGAATATGATGGGGCACTCAATTTAAAAATAAACAAAAAAGAAAAGAAAAGAAAGAGAAAAAAGCTAATAAAGTTTTAAGGTGAAAACTAAAAAAAAAAAGGGCAGTTTAAAGCAAACCTTAAAGGCTTTGGAAATGCTCTTAATTAATAAAAGTGGATTAAGAGCAATTGCTATAAAGGTCCTTAGACTAGTATTAGTCATCAAGTGATCTATTTCTTCAATCATTAAGCAATTATTACTTTTATTAGTTAGTTTTGGCTGTCGATTGAAAATTTTAGAAACCATATATTCCACATCATCTCTTTTTTCTTTAGCATTTAGATGATATTTATGTACCTAATTTGACTATGTTAATAAACTTTTATGCAGAACCATTATTTTCTTCCAACCCTTTTAAACTTCATTTTTTATGGCCTTAGATATCAACATCAACAAAAAGTTGGGTCAAATGCCTAAAAGTTCCTTTCAAGATAGTTTTATAAAACCTACATAACCTACTTCAGAAATCAATGCACACCAAAGGCCTTCCAAATTAACCCTTCAAGACTTGATGTTTACTAACATTAGTTTAACACTTGCTCAGCTATTGTATTTGAAAATTAAAAGGATGTTGTAACTTGGTTATTTATCTTTAAGGAACTCCCATAAGAAGAACATTCCTAGACTTGATTTTGATGAACCTTGACCTTGTTGTATCATTTTTTTCAAATCAAATTTTAGCAGTGCAGCCCTTTTGTATCTACAAATTAAGATGTCCCAAATAGTGATCATCCATCATAGGAAAGTCTTAATATCAAAAAGATGAAAATGGCATGTCTATTATCCTTGATACTGGAAAATTATGGCTTTTGATCAAGTAAATTCTTTTTAGATTGGAATAAGAAGGTGATCTTATCTTGTAAATCCTTGAAATTTAGATAAATTTTGATATTTTCCGTGATTTTCAATGGAAGTATATAAATATATTTTAAGCAATGAAATATTGACTCTCATTTAATTACATTAACTGCATCATTAAATTGATAAATACTAATTCGACATTTAGTGACTTTTTAAGAGAAATTGAACAATGTATAGATTCTTTAAGATGAGATTGAAAGGAAGATTTCATGGGGCAAACATGAAATTACCCTTTAATGATTGAAATTTTCATCAAGCCATTAGAAAGAATGGGCAAAAATAAGACTTAGATTACTGAGACTTTACTAACATATTAGAAATCTATAAAGAAAAATGGTAACAATAAGGTTTAGATTGATGAGACCTTACCAACATGACATTTAAACCAATAGCTTCTTCATTTGATTTCATGAAGGATAAGTGAAAGAGGATTTTAGAAAGTTACCTTTTTATCTGATTCCATAAAGGACACATGGAGAAGGATCTTAGAAAGTTGCCTTTTCATTTGATTCTGTGAAGGATAGGTGAAGAGGGATTTTAAGAAGTCACCCCTTCATTTGATTTTGTGAAGAATAAGTGAAAATGGATTTTAGAAAAATTGGCTTTTTATTTGATTCCATGAAGAAAAGGTGAAGAAGGATTTTAAAGAGTTACCTCTTCATTTGATTCTATGAAAGGTAAATGACAAAGGATCTTAAAAAGTTGTCATTTCATCAATTTCATGAAGGATAATTTTAGAAAGTTGCCTCTTCATCCTATTCCATGAAGGATAGGTGAAGGAGGATTTTAGAAAGTTGGACTCTTTATTCGATCCTATGTAGGATAGGTAGAGTTCTAAGAAAAATGTCCTTTTCATGAGATCCTATATAGGGTAGGTGGAAAAAGCTAACCTCTTCATGCAATCCTATGTAAAGTAGCTTAAGAAAGCTTTTGAAAGCCCAAGATAGCTGATGGCTTTATCCCTGTCGAAATTGGCACTAAGCCTAAAAGTAGATAATGGCTTTGCCTTAATCAAAATTGGGACCAAGCCCAAAATTAGATGATGGCTTTTGCCTAATTAAAATTTACACCAAGCCCCAGAGTAGCTTATGGCTATGTCCTTATGAAATTGGCATAAAAAATTGAAAAGCCAATAGTAGCTTATGGCTATGTCCCTGCGAAACTGGCATAAAAAATTGGAAAGCCTAAGATTAGCTTATGGCTACGTCCTTAAAAAATTGACACCAAAAATTTAAAAGCCTAAAAGTAGATGATGACTTCATTTTTTCAAAATTGGCACCAAAATGAAAGCGTAAGAGTAAATGATGGCTCTGTCCCTTCAAAATTGGCACATAAAATGAAAACCCAAGGGTAACGGATAGCCTTAGCTAGTCGAAAATTAGCATTCAAATGCAAAAGCTTAAATTAGTTGTTAAAAATAAACCTAATAGAGTTGGCCTCTATAGAAGAAATATGCATACTTGACAAAAAAAAGGTAAGATTTCTTGCATGAAAACCTTTTCTATGACAAGGCTTATTATGGCTTAAAGAAAATCATGCTTATTCGATTTTTGCCCTATTCTTAATTTTTAACAATGATCGAACAGGGGTAACTATAGACAATTAATTTTGTCTAGGCTTTTTTCCTAATTTAAATATCTGAGATCAAGAATTGATTGGCCACCCTGGTGGAAATAGACCTCTGCCAGTTAATTTACGCATTTTGTAACTTATTCTGTCACACATAAATGGCCATATGTGCACATGATAGAAAAAATGCCCTTTGAAGACTGATCTCGGATAAAAAGGATAAATATTCAAGAGAAAAATCAGTTTCTAAATATTCTTTTATCAAATTTTAAAAATCATTTTTGCAGATAATGTTGTGGTCAAATTTTTTATTTTTAGGCATTTTTCAGATTTTTTTCATAAAACTTAAAAAGTTGACCATAGTATATTTTTACTGACAATTGTGTAGTACCTATGTCGATATGCATTCCAAAAAGTCAAAAATATTCAAGAAAAATTAAATATTGGCATTTTATACTACAAGGTGGCTAGTTGTCAACTCTGCCAAATATTTATGAATTTCTCACAATATTGCAAGCACTTTGCTCATGAATTTTTTGATAAAGAATTGATTCAAACTTCAAATTTTCATCTTTCTCATTTTTTAAAAATTAATATTTTAGATAATATGTTGTTTTTAATTCATTTTATAAGTTTCAATGTTTTTTTAAAATTTTTCTTAGTTTAAAAATAAAAGGCTTCCTTTATCTATAAAATTTTTGGCAGAATGTTCTCAAGTTTTGAACTTCAAAATTCTTTAAATATTTCCATCAAACCATAGATTCAGTTTTGAAAAATCCTAATCCATTTTATAAAGTCTTTTATTTCTAAAATACAGAGTTTCTTACTCTAGAATTTTTGTGGTTGGTTTTTCTTGGATTTATAATTTGTAAAATTCTTTAAATATTTTTATTAAATTCATACTAAATCAGTTTTTGAAAATTCAATTTATTTTATGAGCTTTCAATTTTTTTATATCTCAATTTTTTCATAAGGATTTTTATTGTAAATTTATGAGTTTTGGATTTTCGATCAAGATTTTTTTTCATTATTTCATTTTCACAATTTTGTTTATGATTATTAATTTTAATTTTAATTCTTCTATTTATTATTATTTTAATTTTATTATGGATTTTTCTACTAGTTTCATGGAAACTAGTTTAATTGATTTTTAACTTTTTCGTAACTAATTTAGTTGGTTTTTAACTACCTATTAGATGATATTATGTAGAAAATCATGAACAAATATTATGATATGACCATTAGTACACATCCATTTATTGTAATTCTTATCAAAATTACAATTACCCATGCAAAAAAAATGAAAAAAAAAATTAGAAAAAAAGAAGGCCATTCGGCCAGCTTGATTTCAGCCAAGTATTGGCTAATTCTTCCCCATAAAAATAAAGGAAGAAAGCTTCAACTAAAAGGGGGATTAGCTTTTGTAAAGAAGAAACACAAAAAATGTCTTTAACTTTTAAGGTAACTTTCTTCTAAAAACTTTGATTTTTGTTCATTTCATTTGTTTTTCTTCCTTTTAGTGAAACTATTGATGACTTGAGCTCATGGATCTGGTTCCATGTTAATGGCCAAGTTTAAAGGCCATGATCATTTCTTTTTGTTTTAGTTGTTATATTTGATTTTTATTTACAATTGTTTGATTTTCTTCATGTGTTGCATATTTGTGATGGAAATGATGTTTTGATATCATGTATATGATGTCATGGTATTTTCTTTGCTAGTGTCATGGCAATTTTGATGATCTATATTGATATATTCTTTTTTATCTCTTAGTGTTTTGCATATTTAGGCTTGATGATGCCAATTTGTTTTGATATTCATGACTTGTGTCAAAAAATAATAAAATGAAATAATATTTTTCTTTTTTTTTCATGATGGTTGACTATAATGATGTTGCTTTGTTAAGTTTTCATGCTTCATTTAATTAGGTTTTGGATTATATTGTCTTGTTTAAAAATTGTAGAGAGTTTAAAATAATTTTCTAAAAATTTTTTATGGCCTTGGATAGATAGATCCATATCGGTCGAATCCTTTAAGTGTGATTGTTAATCTTTTTTGAGGTGTTAGATGTTATTTTGATTTTATGATGTTTAGGGACTAAATTGAAAATTTATTCCAAGAACATTAATGTTTGGCCAAGGCTTACTTTTGAATTTTGGATGTGATTTTTGTGTTAATCTCAATATATTTGATATTTAATTTTATGTTTTAATTATGTAGGACCATTTTGCAAATTTAGGAAAGTTTAGGGAACATTAGGAGAGCTTAGCATTTTAAGGTTAAAATTGTATTTCACATTAAATATCTTATTTAGGACATTTTAGTAATTGTGAAGTATTTCTAACATTCCACTGGTCCTCTGATGGGGTATAGAAAATATTAAAACTTTTCGTATTTTTGGTTTTTTTGTTAATGCACGAAATGAATTTTGTAAAATTTAGGGATTTAATTGTAATTTTTGGATTTTAGGTACCTTTGTTATCCAAACTACCTATTAAGGGCAAAAATCATCATTTATTATCTTTACTGAGTCTTTTGGGGTTACTAGGGTGCTTTCATGTCTAAGGTATACCAGGGGCATTTTGATAATTTTTTCTAGTATCGAGTTTTAGATAGTCTCGAGATGCTTTTATACCAAAAGTTTACTTTTAGGATAGGTTCACTTTTTGATGATTTTTTTTTCTATCCTTTAGGGTACAAGGATACTTTTACGTCTAAGGTATACCTCAGAGACCTTTTAATAATTTTCCTTAGAATTAAGTCCTAGGTAGTCACTTGGATGCTTCTATGCCAAAAGTGTAAATTTAGGATAAGTTCACTTTTTAATGATCCTTTTTATGTCCTTTAAGGTATTAGGATACTTTCACGACAAAGGTATACCTTAGGGTAATTTTGTAATTTACCATAAAACTGAGTCCTTTAGAGTCACTAGGGTGCTTTCATGACAAAAATGCACTTTACTGGACATCTTGGTCATTTTCATCTTATGTGGGTATTGTAAGTCGAGTTTAATAGTGTTTGTCTAAATCGAGTATTTGGACATTATCTTTTTATATTTTACAAATCGAGATTTCTCCCAATATATGAGGGGGTTTTATAAATTATTTTAGTAAGGAGATATCATTTTCAAAGTGAAAATCGATATTTATATAAAATTTAAAAATATTAAAATCTTTCACATTCACTCGGTGTGAAATATATTTTGACTTTTAAAGCCTTTTATGTTCCTCTAGTTTTCCAGTGGGGTACAAAATAGAATGATAAAAATTTTAATGTTCCACTTGTCCTTTAATAGGGTACGTAAGAGATTTAGATTTTCAAAAATATCAGAAACCTGGTTTTCTCAAGTAGAAATAATAAATTGGTTTCATAAAATATTATTTTGGAAATTAAAATTAAATGTCGTACGTTGAAACTAGGTAAAAATCAAATTTAAGTTAACACGTGATTAACAAAGTACTAATTTTCAGATATCAGAAGAGGGTCGATTCTTACTTTTGATTGTAACCAACTCCTAGATCCTTCTGTGATCTCTGATATGATCATTGACGTCGACGTTGATTCTAGGGTTTTGTAACCCTTGAAATACAAACTTCGATAGGTTGCCAATCTCATCTAGCCTAAATAGATTGGTGGTAACTTTAAATAAATAGTCATTTCATTTTGACCAGCTAATCCCTAGAGATGAGAAAATATTAATAATGATATGGCCCACAAAAATTAGAGAACATAAAATAGTGATATATCAATAAATATAGGAACAAGGGCTTTTTAAGTTAAGCTGATCAGGCTTCATATCCAGGCCATATGTTGCAACATACATATCCAGCTTGCTAGTGCTTGTACCATTGTGCCTAGTTAACCATTAATCCTATGCTTCTCAGTTTTAACAAGTCAATGGGCTGTGTACTAGGTCAACATGATGAGTTGAGAAAGAAAGAACGAGTTATCTACTACCTAAGCAAGAAGTTCACAAAGTATGAAAACAATTACTCTGTGAACGAGAAGTTATGTTGCGCTCTAGCTTGGACGACTTAGAGGTTAAGGCAATACATGTTATATCACACCACATGGCAAATTGCCAAACTTGATCCTATCAAATACTTGTGCAAGGCTTTTGCATTGTTAGGAAAGTTAGCTCGATGGTAAGTATTGCTCTCTGAATATGACATTGCTCATGTGAGACAAAAAGCCATCAAAGGTAGCATAGTAGCTAAGTTTTTGGCTAGTCGAGCTGGAGAAAACCATGAATCATTAGATTTCAAATTTCCAAACGAGGACCTAATATACGTATCCGAAGTGAAAGATGGTATCGACTATAGCCAAACATGGAAAATGTGTTTGGATGCAGTCTTAAAGGCATTAACGCATGGAATTAAGGCTATTGTGATCTCATTTATTGAAGATTATTATCCATTCATTGCTAAATTGAACTTCAACTGCACTAACAACATAGCCAAATATAAGGCATGTGTATTAGGGCTCCAAGTAGCCATTGAAAGGGGTATTAAAACTTTAAAAGTATATAGGGACTCTGTCTTGGTAATCTATTAGCTTCGAAAGGAATAAGAAATTGGAGACACTAAACTAATCCAATATAGGAGGCTAATCAGCAAACTAAAACAACATTTGATGAAATAAGCTTTTAACATTTACCTTAGGAGGACAACCAAGTGGTGGATGCTCTGGCAACCCAGGCCTCTATGTTTGCAGTAACCTATGAGTCAGTGGTCACACCCTTCTAGATGAGTATTCATGAATCTCCTACCTACTACCATAGTGTAGAAAAAAAAAGGATGGTCTACTGTTCTACCATGTCATTGGTGTATTTGAGACGAACAATACCTAGACCATCTACTGACACTAACAAGTGAACCATTTTAAGAATGTCTACAAGTTCCCTTTTGGATGGTAAAGTCCTATATAAGAAAAGTTAGGATCAAACATTACTTTAATGCGTTGATGCTCTTAAACCTAAGAGAATTCTAAAGGAGGTCCATGAAGGTATTTATTACACATATGCCAATCAACACAAAATAGCAAAACAAGTCATGAGGTTTGGCTGTTACTAGTTGACACTTGAAAAAAACTACATTGACTATGCTTGAAAATGCCACAAGTGCCAAATCTGATCGACCAAAATCTATATCCCACCTTCAGCTTTACATGTAATGATGGCCCTGTGGCTTTTCTCTATATGGGGCATGGATATAATTAAACCCATTATCCCTAAAGCTTTGGACAATATCACTTCATCTTGGTTGCCATTAATTATTTTACCAAATGGATATAAGCAAACTTATATGCTGTCAATATGTCTATTGTGTGCAAGTTTGTGAAATAAGACATCATCTCTAATATAGGCTCCCTAAATAGATCATCTTTGATAATCTGCATAATTTGAACAACAAAATGATGAAATCAATTTACTCGTAGTTCAAGATCAAGCACCATAATTCAGTACCATACCATTTAAAAATGAATGGAGCGATTATAATAGCCAACAAAAACATTAAAATAGTGGAGAAATAGGCTAAAACCTATAAAGATTGGCACAATAAGCTGCCCTTCGCACTGTGTACATATTGTATAGTAGTTCAGACTTTCACTTGAGCTACTCTATTCTCCCAAGTCTATAGGATGAAGGTCATTTTATCAATCAAAGTAGAGATCCTTTCACTCAGGGTCCTAATGGAATCATAACTTAAAGAAGCTAAATAGGTTAATAACCAATACAAGCAAGTTAATCTCATCAATGAGAAAAGGATAAAAGCTATCTATCGTAGATAAATGTACCAAAAACGTATAATGAGAGCTTATAACAAAAAAATCCATCTTTGTCAGCTTTGAAAAGAAGAGTTAGTGCTCAAAAAGATCTTTTAAATTCATAATAATGCTCGAGGAGATAGGCACCAAAGTGGGAAGATTCATACGTGGTTAAACGAGTCTTAGATGGATGGCAATGATTTGTCCAACCCATCAATTCTAATTCCATTAAGAAATATTAGGCCTAAGAAAGCCCTTCGAATGAAAGCATGCGAAGGCATCCTCATCTTTAAGAAATCTTGGATGAAAACCGAAAGTAGCATCAAGAGAGCTAAACTTGCTTAAGTTGAAAATGTATAAAGGTGGCTTAAGCAACCAAATGTTACCCTTGTCTAAACCTAACCCAGATTGATAGTTACTTGACTTATCCATCATAACATCATTGAAACACCAAATTTTGGCCTAAAACACCTATCTTATCCTAATCCAACCTACCAATCCCAGTTACACTTGATCTTAAAGGAAAAGTGCAATGTCTACCTCGGCTTAAGGCAATCATCACATCATGAAGCAAATTGATGGGTCCCTTGATAGGTGACCAACACCAGAAGAATTGGTTGTTTGAGAGAAGTCTCTAGAAGCACTGAATGTAATATTCATGTCATTAGCGTTAATGGGGGCTAATTGCTAGGAAAAGTTCATCTTCAACTTTCTTTGTATATCCTAGAATGTTTCATGACTTGTCTTCCTCTTATTCTAAAAGTAAAATATACCATTTCATTCTCTTAATTTCCTTTCCTCATACTTGCATACCATATTGCTTCATATTTGTCATCTAATTGATAATGCTTGATAGATTGTACAAAATTGATAACAGGATTTCATAGTATTAGTTTGACAAAGATGAAATTTTACAAGAAGATTTGTCCATGCCAAAAGGCTAAAAATAGGTTTTGAAACCATAGCCAAACTCAACCTTTAGATCTCTTTGATATTAAAAATGTAATCAAAATGTCCCTCATAAACCTTAACCTAATGGTAGAGCCAAATTGACAATCCTAGACCCTACCATCACTAACTAAATTTTTATTACTTAGTTTGGACTATCAGATGTATCCTTTCAGTTACATCAAAAAAACTAGCCCACTATGTATATTAACAAACCCTAACGAAAAACCCCTAATATAAGCCAATTAAACTAAAAACTTTTTTTTGCATCCTAGTCACCTTAACCTTCAAAAACTACCTCAACTATTTGAAAAAAAAACTTTTGGACATTGATATAAAATTGGTGAGCCTTTGAACAAAAAACACCTCATAAAACTCTAAACTACTCGAAAATATTGTAGCCAATTGTCGAATAAGATTTTAAATCACCGTGCTTGCATCATGCAAGCATGCATTCACATTCTAATGCTTCATACGTGAAACAACTAAGGACATTGCAGATATGGGCTTCTGCCTCTTAAAGTTCCAAAAAAGCTAAGAACTCTAAGCATAGATTCTTATTTTTAAAAGCCTTAAAAACCTTAAGTAAAATCACTAAACTCAACCTACCTCAGTCCATAAAGAGCTAGATGCCTACCTACCTCTATCCATAAAGAGTGCATGCGTAGCTACCTCAGTCTAAAAGAGTTGACACCTACTTCCCTCAGTCTATAAAGAGCAACCTACCTCAATTAACAAAGAGCTGGATGCCTATTAATTAGCCCACAAAGAGCTGGATGCCACTTGCCTTAGTCCATAAAGAGCTATATGCCTACCTATTTTAGTCCATAATGAGTTAGACGCTTACCTCAGACCATAAAGAGCTAGAAACCTATTGAGTTTATCCATAAAGAGCCGGATGCCTACCTACCTTAGTCGATAAAAAGCTATACCCCTATCGAGTCAAAGCCCATATTAGTTAGCACCTGTTTGTAGGGGTCAAACTCTAAAAAACTACAAGCCCATTAGGAAGGTTAAACCTTACAAAACTTATCAAATTTTCTTTTGTTAGTCAGAATCATGAATGACATATCCTGCCTATCTTGGAATAGCACTAATTGGATCTTCATTTTATAGGTGTTTAGGAGTTATCCTTACACCCCAAATAAAATAATGTATATTTATCTTTGCCTTGCTTCTGATCTCAATCACATCTAAAGAGGGCATTGTAGAACCCCATTTTGTTTGGGTTAACATTCAAGGTATTAGAACATATCATTCAAGGCACCATTAAGATCACTCAAAGAAATGTGGGTCAATTTTCCATTATCTTCGATCGAGGTAAAAGGGTTTAGAGAGTCAAGGGTAAGGAAAATCTACACTTTTGTATATATATCTTGATACATGGCTTTAAAGTATCGATACAAGGCTCCACGTCATCCAAATGCCAAAATCTTACGACTTAAATTGATACTAAGGGGCATGATCTTGATATTTGGCCATGGTGTATTGATACAAGGCATGGAGTATCAACATTTTAAGGAATTTTGGCTGTGGTATCAATAAACAATGTCTCGGTAATGATACAAGATTGTTTTAAACTAAAAATCATGATTTTGGATTATGTGATATCGATACAAAGTATGAAGAATCGATACTTGGAAAGATGTTGAAACTCTGTATTGATGCATTGCTTATTGTATCAATACCAAGAGCAAAAATGTAGTATGTATTGAAACAAGACTCATTGTATCAATACATGAAGGCCTTTAGAATCGATATAAAGTATATTATATTGATACCACAAGGTAAAACTCTCCCTATCTTATGCCTTTTTCACACTTTTCTTCACTATAATAGCTAAACATGAATTTGGCCACAGCATTGGCCTTAAAAATCATCCAAAGTCAAACATAGCTTTATACAGATCAAGTAGA
This sequence comes from Adansonia rubrostipa, assembly GCA_038381775.1. Classification (NCBI taxonomy): domain Eukaryota; kingdom Viridiplantae; phylum Streptophyta; class Magnoliopsida; order Malvales; family Malvaceae; genus Adansonia; species Adansonia rubrostipa. Next base: position 77,648 of record JBBYHM010394833.1, on the reverse strand, counting down.
TTTCATTTTAGGCTTTAAACATTTGATTGACACATTTTAGAAAAGCCCATTGAGCTTAATATAGAGGCATTTCATGCAAAAAAAATTATTTGATGAAGGACAAAGTTGTGATTACTCATTTGGTCAACTGATGCATGGTTTTGTTTGCCAAAGAATCAGGATTAACTAATCAAATGCTAAAAAGTTTCACATTGGTATAATAAGTCATGATGTTGTACATGCCAAAAGTCTTATATGTCTTTTTCTAAGTCATTTTAGTGGTTGGAATCCACCCTTATATAATCCAATGTTCTTATTTTGCTGAAAGGAGGTTGCATCACATTTACATCAGCCATTAAAAAACTTTGAGCTCTCTCAAAAACTTTTTTCCCATAGCTTCCTTTCCACCATTCGAAAAACCCTTCTAGAACGTCTTATTTCCTCTATTTCTACACTCAAAACCATCCTTCATAGACATAATAACCCGAAGCTTTTTTTTCTTCCTTTCTTTCTAATCCATTGAAAAAAAAGGGAAAAAAGTGAGCTCTACATTGCTTGCTTACTTCTCAAGTAAGAAGCTAAAGTTAAGTTCTTCATTTCAGTATTTTTTTATCTATGTATTATTTCATTTTTTTTGTTTTTCTTCATCATCATCATCATTTTAGCAAATCTCCATGTTTCTATGACCCTGTTAAGGCTTCCATACATTATTATGACTTTATTTACAGTAGTTTTAGGATTTTGATGACTTTATTGTTGCCTTGATGCTATTTGGATGAACTAAAATGCCATATCTAATTTGAACTTTAAATAGCCCTTACTCATGCTTTTTTGTCATTTTTTCCTTCATCTCAACATGCTTATTTCTTATGTAAATAGTTATTCTAGTATGTTTTGACCTTTACCATGCCATTAATGCATTTTCACCAGGATTCCTTTATTGAAATGCATGGATAAGTTGCTGTTTTGAATGTTTGTTGTTGTTTAATGTTTTCAGTTACTTTCGTTCATATATGTTTGTTGAAATCCCTCCATGATGCTCGCTAAATCTATTTTCAAAGAGAACCCAAAGTTAAGTCCACACTAACTTCAATCAATGCGGATTTACATGGATTTAATGTTTTCAATATATTAGTTCTCCAATCTTAGGGATATTTCAAGCATAAATGTTTGGAATCATGGCCTCATTAGCCAAACAATTCTCTTTATAACACCTACAAGAACTAGAATATTTTCAAGTGTTCTATTAAAGTCTTGTTTCGAGCCTTTCATCATGGCTAATGGTATGGATAGTGGGCGATTTGGTGGCCTACTAATTAGTTCATTACTCCATTGTCATAGACCCCTGCAGTGGAGCATTCATATGTCTGACATCTTGACACATGACTATAAAGACCATAAACTCAAAGAAACCTCTTTTAGCACTGATAGCACTCTAATCCTAGTTTGAAAAAATTATTTTCAAACCCCAAAAGATTCACTTTGGGATTTTTAGCATTTTTTCTAGAAAAGGCTTTGAGTTATTACAGTAGTGCATGATTTGCCCTTGGATCATTCCAGATGTGGGAGTTACATTTTTTTCAAAACTTTATTGTTGGGAACCCTTAGAATTAGTGACTTATATTTTATTTGTGCAATTACAACCCATCAAACAATATTCCTAGATTTTTTAAAGTTTCTTTCTAAAAATCTCATAAAATTCCTTTTTCAAAAAGGTATCTTTTGTGATTAACAATTCTAAATAAGTCCGAGGCAATTTTTTTAAGTTCACTACTCCTTTTTCCCATCACTTGCTATCAATGTTGACTTAGACCCAATTTTAAAAATTAATCCAGCCTAGAAAGTAATTTTTTAGGATTTTTTTTAAAATATTTTTACATTAATCCTTACTCAGTTACCTTTTTAAGGTATCTTGTTTGCCACTAGAAACTTTCAGACCAAATCAGAATAAATTCGAGAAAGAGGATAGCATGATGTTGTCACCTATTTTCATCAGACTTGATCAAAGTCACAAGGATGTTCCTTGAACCATCTCTTTAGTCATTCGAATGACATAAAATGTATTAATAGTTTTCCCAAGAAGTTTCATATCATGACATGAATCTCATTAGCTCGGATCAAGATGCAAAACATTTTTCAAAATTAATTTCCATTCCCTAATTGAATTATCGTGGTTCAATTGTATAACCTAAATTTTTCTCAAGATATATAAAATTTTAACTTTCAAAAAATCACTCAATATTTCTTTTTTCGAGGGGATTTTTCAACCCCATTTCTTTCAAGGGGCATTCCAACCATGTTTTTCAAAACCTCATCAAATCTAAGTTTTCTCTTCCCCATGCTTCTCTAAACATTTTATTAAAACTTTTTATACCTAAGACGACCATCAAATCCAAACACATCTCATAATTCATAATTTGCTCATTCTTTAATAATAGAGGTTAATTATAAGATACATCCTGATTGTCCCACCTTTTTTTATGTTTTCAAGTATTCATCCTTAATGTAACATTTATTATGTTCAGTTATGCCTTACTAACAAATCTCCTTTTTAGTGTAATTTTGGATTCTTGATTTTAATTTGAATTTCATAAAATCTAAGGCAATGTTCTACGCCAGTATCCATCTAGTGATCGATGTAGTTTATCCTTTTCTAAATCAATCCAGAGATCATTTTATTGAATCCTTTATGTTTCTCCTCCCTCTTGGGTTACATAGAGAGACATTAATTAAACTTTTACCATGAAAACCTAGATTTAATATTTGAATTTGCATTTTTAACAAGGGTATTATACATGAATAATAACCACATAAAAAATCAAAGAAAACCAATACTTGGATAATTTATAGCTAGATGGTACCAATTTTAGGTGTCATGAGGGTGCTAATTCTTCCCCATGCATAATCGATTTTTAGACCCTTTTTCAAAATGAACTCTAGTATATGCAGTCAATAAATTAATATTTCAATTCTCATGTCTCGAAATCATTAGGTTTAATAGGTATTCGATCATACCTAGCCCAAAATGATTAGTGGTGACTCCAAGTTTTAGTCATTTTGTAATACCATGTAAGACCAATTAGATGAGTGATTTGTCCGATGGTCTTTTCCCTTAACCTTCACTTCATTACATCTAATCTAAATCCTGAACAAGGGATGACCTAAGGGTGAGCCTCTTTTAACTTTTTTTTTGTTTTAAGGCACCACCATGCAAGCGCTTGGTCATGGCACTCCCAGTGTTGATACAAGAAGCTTTGCATCGATACTTCAAGGTAAAAAATGCCTAGTATTACACCACAACATTAAAGCACATATAGATCATGTTTTTGGCACCAAATATATCTGAATTCATATTAGGCTTTAGCTTTGCACTTGTGATTGGATCAATTACAATATTTGAGGCCTAAATAGCCATGAATAGGGACATATGCATGACTTTATTTAATTTGTTAGGGAAAAATCTTTGACTTTCTCATGGCTTAGGTGTGTAAAGTGGCATTGATCCACTATTTTGGCTAAGCAAGCCAATGAATTTGAATGGTAGCTAAGCATAGTACCTTGTCCCCATTTAAAGTACATGCCTTACAAACCCAAAATGCCTCTACTTTTTACATTTTGTCTTCATTATTCACATGGCCATAGAACACAACATTCTTAGTACACATTCACATGGATTCATACACTTAAAACATATTCTTTAACCATAAAAAAAACATAAAAAGTTCTCCAATTTCATAGTCACCGTACATCCTTAAAGAAACACCTCCAAAACAACATTTGTAGCAACTTTTGCTTGCTTGTCTTCTTGCTAATTCTTAGCAAGTAAGAAAATGCTTCAAAGGCAACATCATTGCTTGGAAAAAAAACTTTATCTTTAAGGAAAAAAAACTATTGTAGCTCTTGTTGGTATATTTTCTCAACTTACTTCTTCATTTTGTTGCCATTTTCATGATTGTCACCATACTGGTGACCTTTTTATGTAACCATTACCCCTTGTAGGTTCCATGCATTTCCCTTAATGCCTTAACACGTATTCATACTTAAAAATAATGTATTGATGTTGTCATGAAATTTCCAGCCCATATATATGTCATGGAAACATCATTTTTTTTGTTCATATTAGGTTCTGTGCCTCTGTATACTTATTTTGGTATGCTAATGGATTTCTCTTGCTTATAAATCATGTTTTTATGCTATCATGAAATTCCCATCATATGTTAATGTCATAAAAGCATTCTTTTTCATGCTCTTATCATGTTTTATGCCTCTATAAGAACATTTTAAGATGTTCATGCATTTTTTCTACCTAAAAATCATGTCTTTATGCTGTCATTAAAATTTCTAGCACATGTTCACATCATGAAAATACCTTCCTCCATACTCAAACCATGTTTCATGCCTTAAAAAATATATCTTAGTATCTCTATGAATCTTCTTGATCATTTTCTTGCATTTTGTCATTTCTTTCATACTAAAATGCCACCTTTGCTTGCTTAAACATGTTTTCTATATTTATTTGCAACAAATATCATATTTAGTTCATCGCATATTGGTAAAAAATGCTCGTTTGTTGTTTGTCCAAAACCTATTTTTCTAAAAGCCCTAAGCTAAGGCTATTTAACCTCAATAAATAAGGATTAACATGGACTTCTTATTGGTTTTCAATCTTAAAAAAAAATCAAGCATGTTTTTGGTTTCAGAAAATAAAGTTGTTTTCTGCTTTCATTTTTTATAAAAAATAAAAAATGCTTGAGAAAACTTGTTTAGTTGAAAAATAAAAATTGCTTTTTGAAAAATTAAAATGAAAACATGTCAAAATTAGATAACAAAAAAAAAAGATGTTTTCATTATTTTCATTGAAAATATCTTGAAAAATGGGGAAAGAAAAAGATAAGGGATTTGAAAATTTTTAACTGTACAATAAGAAGACATAAGTTTGAGCCACTAGATATGCAAAAATGATTTTTTCTATTAATTTCTTGAGTGGACCCTATATATTTTTGTTTGGCTATTTTAGAATATTTAAGCAAAATCAACCTCTTCAAAATGTCATAAAATATTAAAAATAACATTACTTTTAAAATATTTATTAAAATTATTTAAATTTTTATAAAATTATATATAATATAAAATTTATGTTTAAACACATATCAATGTTGAAGTCTCAATAATATAAACTTTTTATAAAATTTTCATTTAAAAGTAAAGATAATAATAATTGTTAATTAATTTTTAATATATAAAATATACAGCAAAAATAAAAAAATCAACATAAAGAATTGATCAAAAGGGGCCTGAAACTTATTAAATATTGGCTTTTCTTATAATATATGTAGTCACCAAAAAAGTTTTTGGAAAATAGATTTTTCATTTTCTTAAACTAAATGCATTTTCAAATTTCAAAAATGGAAAATTAAAATTGATTTTAATAAAATGAAAATAGAAAATGAAAACAAAAATGTTTTCCCAAACCAAACAAAACCCAAGTTTTTCATTTTTGTATTTGAAGCTTATTAAGGCAAAATGTTTTGTTTTCAAAAACAAGATACTTCTTTTATTATTCCAAGTTGTTTGTGCCATGCTCTTTTACCAAGAGTCTTTGTGTTTGTGTCACAGTCAACAGGTATCTTATCATCCCAAACTAATCAAGGATTCTGTAAATGAGCTCATGAGGCCCATGTCAATCATTCTTTTCTGCCATGGACATTTGGATGTCCATGGCTAGAGTTTAGTCCTAAGAAACCTAACGAAACCAAAAATACCTTATTTTCCCTAATAGCACTGTTATCATGATTTGAAAAATCATTTTTGAACCTTAAATCATTTTCTTTAATTTTTTAATATTTTTTTCCTAAAAAGACATTGAATTACCTTTCCAACAATATCTTGTTTGCTCTCGGATTATTATAGATGAGGGAGTTACTTTTGATTTAGGGCTATCTAGAACCTCTAGAATCAATGATGTGCATTCTGTTTAGGCCATTTCGGCACACCAAATAATTTATCTAAATTTTGCAAAATATTTTTCCTAAAAGGTTTGTGAAATTCTCTTTCTATAAAGATGTAGTTTATAATTAATGATTCTATATAAGTCGAGAATGATTTTTCAACATTCAATACACCCTTTCCTTGCATCTGCTGTCAATGTCGCATTAGTCCTGACTTAAAAAATTATTTCCACCTCGAAAATAATTTCCTGGGATTTTTGGAATATTTTTGCATTAACCCTTATATAGTGGCCTTTCCTATGGTGCCTTATCCAACCCCTAAAACATCTAAATTTGCTTGAAATAAGATCAAAAGGAGGATAATGTGATGTTGTTCCTTATATTCAGCATTAGTCAAAATCAATTATTTTTTTCCAAAATCTCACTTTGAGGCATTCGAATGCTCACCATACCATCTCAAAGAAGCACCTCTAAAGCACTATTTTATGCCTCTTCTTACTAACTCATAATAAGTAAGAAAAAGCTTCAAAAGCAACATCACTGCTTGAAAAAACTTCATCTTTTGGGAGAAAAACTACTACAGCTCTTACTAGTATATTTTCTTAGCTTGCTTCTTCATTTTGTTTTCACCATGCTGATGACCTTTTTATGCAACAATGACCCTTTATAGGTTCCATGTAGTTTCCTTGTTTTCTTATCACGTATTCATGCTTAGAAATCATGTCTTTGAGTTGTCATGAGATTTTCATCCCATTTATATGTCATGGAAATGTCATCTTTTATGTTCATATCATGTCTATGCCTCTATAAACTTATTTTTGTATGCTCATGCAATTTTCTTGCCTATAAATAATGTTTTTATGCTGTAATGAAATTTCCATCTTATGTTCATGTCATAAAAGCATTATCCTTCAAGCTCATATCATGTTTTATGCCTCTATAAGCACATTTTAACATGCTCATGCATTTTTTCTACCTAAAAATCATGTCTTTATGTTGTCATTAAAATTTCCAGCACATGTACATGTTATGAAAATATTTTCCTCCGTACTCATACCATGTTTCATGTCTTTATAGACATATCCTAGTATCTCCATGCATCCTCTTGATCATTTCCTTGCATTTTGTCATCTCTTTCATATTAAAATGTCATCTTTGTTTGCTTAAGCAGGTTTTTTATGTTTATTTGTCATAAATATCATATTTAGTTCATCGCCTGTGGTCAAAATGCTTGTTTGTTTTTTGTCAAAAATACATCTTTCTAAAAACCTCTAAGTTAAGGCTATGTTAACCTTAATAAATGAGGATTACCATTTACTTAAGGTTTTCTATTATTAGTCTTTCGATCTTAGGGAAAAATCAAGTGTGTGTTTGTTTAAGAAAATAAAGTTGTTCTTTGCTTTCATTTTTATAAAAAATAGAGAATGCTTGACAAAACTTGTTTGGTTGGAAAATAAAAAAAATGCTTTTTGAAAAATGAAAATGAAATAGGACAAAATCATATAACATAAAAAATAGATTTTCATCATTTTCATTAAAAATATTTTGAAAAATAGGAAAAGTAAAAATAAGGGATCTAAAAATTTTTAATTGTACAGCAAGTAGACATATGATCGAGCCACTAGATATGTAAAAATGATTTTTTTAATTTTTTTGAGTAGACCTTAGGTATTTTTGTTAGGCCATTTTAGAATATTTAAGCAAAATCAGCCTCTCTAAAATGCCAAAAATATTAAAAATAATAATACTTTAAAAATATTTATTAAAACTATTAAAATTTTTTATACAATTATATATAATATAAAATTAATGTTTAAACTCATATCAATATTGAAGTCTCAATAATATAAATTTTTTATAAAGTTTTCATTTAAAAGTAAAACTAACAATAATTGTTGATTAATTTTTGATACGTACAATATATAGTAAATAAATAAAAAATCAACATAAAGAATAGATCAAAAGGAGCTTGAAATATATGAAATGTTGACTTTTTTTCATATATATAAACCTTTAAACTTTTTCATATTTGAAAATATATGCAAGTACTAAACAAGTTTTCACTATTTATTGTTTTTGAAAAATAGATTTTCATTTTCTTAAACCAAATACATTTTTAAATTTAGAAAATCAAAAATAAAAAATTGTTTTTAAAAAAATGAAAATAAAAAATGAAAGCAAATTTCCCAAACCAAACGAAGCCCAATTTTTTCATATTTGCACTCAAGAGTTATTAAGGCTAAATGTTTTGTTTTCAAAAACAAGATGCTTCTTTTATTATTCCAATTTGTTTGTCCCTTGCACTTTTACCTCTAGTCATTATCTTTGTAACATGGTCAATGGATTATTTCATCATCCCAAACTATTTCAGTAATATGTAAATAAGCTTGCGAAGCCCATGTCAATCATTCCTTTCTAACATGGATGTTCGAATGTCCATGGCTGAGTTTAGTCTTGAGAAACCCGAAGAAACTAAAAAATCCTTTATTTTTCCTTAATCATACTATAGTCATTATTTGAAAAATCATTTTTGAACCTTAAATCAGTTTTGTTAAATTTTTTTGATATTTTTCCCTAAAAAGACATCGAATTACCTTTCCAATGATATCTTGTTTGCCCTTAAATCATTACAAATGAGGGAGTTACTTTAGAACTAGTGTTACCTAAAACCCTTAGAATCAGTCATTGGCATTTTGTTTGGTCCATTTCAGCCCATAAAATGATTTATCTAAATTTTTTAAGTGGTTTCCAAAAAAGTTTGTGAAATTTCTTTTCTGTAAAGGTATTGTTTGTGTTTAAACAATTCTGTATGAGTCAAAAATGATTTTTCAAAGTTTGATTCGCCCTTTCCTTGCATATGCTATTAGCGTCGCATTAGTCCCAACTTCAATTTTCACCCCGAAAGTGATTTTTTGTAATTTTTGGAATACTTTTGCATTAATCCTTGTCAAGTGGCCTTTCCAATGGTACCTCACTCTACCCACAGAACATCTAAATTTGCTTGAAATAAAATGAAAATGGGATAATGATATGCTATCCCATATTTTTAGCAATAGTGAAAATTAATTGATTTTTTGAAATTCCCACTTTGAGGCATTCTAATGTCCCTAAATGGTCCTAATTAACCCTTTTGAGTCAAAATATATTTTTCAATCCATGTAGGCTTGATTAAGGCATAAGTAATTTTTTTGTCATCTTTATTTTAATCAATTATTTTAATAAAAAATTATCTCTTCTGTCAAGAATTGTCAAAAAAGTCACCTTGTTATGAAATTGTCAAACTTTTATTACTTTAAGTCTGGCAACACTATCTTTTTGAAAATTACCAAAATTTCCAACTATAGGGAATACTCCAACCTTGTTTTCTAAAGGGATACTCTAACCTCAATTATTAAAAATCATCAAGATTGAGGTTTTCTCTTTCTTGGACCTCTTTATTCTTTGCAAAGTTTAACCTTGGTTTTTATGCCTTATGCATCCAATGGATCAAAATGCTTCTCAAAACTGTTTACTTGATTATTCTATATAATCAATGACAATTATAAAACAAATTTTGGATGCCCTTCTTTTTTCTCATTTTGTTATTTTGTGTGATTTTATTTTATGTGATATTATATCATTTTATCGTCTTACAGACACGTTTCCTTTGTGATGACATAGAACGTCCGATTTTAAAAAATTGAATTCAAAAAATTTTTTTGTAAAAATTCCTTATGTTTCCTATTTATCTAGGTTTAAATTTTTACCTACAACCCAGATTTATTTTATAGAAATTCAAGCATTAAAAGGGGATTATATTGAAATAATGACAAATCAAAATTAAGGAAATCGAAACCAAGTTAAAGAATGGATAAAAAGGTATTTTCATACCTCCTTATGCATAACAAACTCCTAACCCAACTGACGAATCTTTAAACCATGTGGACTATCGAATTAACTTTTTGAGTTTCATAATTTGGAATGTTAGTTTCAATAGGCATCAAATCATGCCTAGCCTAAATGAACTATGCTAACTCTGACATTGGCTATTTCATGGTGGCCAATTGAGACCAATTAGATAAGTGATTCATCTGATGGTCCATCTTTCAAGTGACAAAGGAAGAGTCTTACTGAAAAAGACATTTTCTCATCAAGAATTTAATTATTTTCCCATACATCAATATTTTTAAGTAGCACATGCATCTGAATCTGTGAAGCATTTTTTCGAGATGCACATTGCCAACAGCTTGACAACTCCACTGGGAATCAATCTAAAAAGTTAGGCCCACAACTAGCCGTGTTTTAGTTGGTTCTTAGATCCCTCAAATTTTGGACATTATTTAACTATAATCCCTTTCCATTTTGTTTACTGATATTGTTTGTTATGATTTTTGTCACATGATTATTAAGGATTGCCTCATTCCCGAATAAGTATTGATTGAATAAATATGGTTAAAAAAGGTAAATGAAAAGTTTGATTAGTTCTCAGACATATACCATGCACATGCATTTGCATTAGATTCTCACCAAAATTCATTATGAGATTAGGGTCCCAAATATTAGGTGGAAGTAAGAGATTTACCGTCATGAGTATTCCTTTGCATAAGCATAGCAATAACTTTTTCGAGGTGTAAATTACCTATGTTTCTCATGAGTACCCTTCCATATTTTCATAGGGAAATACATCCACCAAATCAAACTATTCTGCCAAGCCTGTGATGGGCCTAGGATTAGGTGCCTTAAATCTAGACATTAACTCAAATCCATATACTGAGTCTTATGAGCTAAACCATGTCAAAGCATACCAAAATGATGCTAAAGTGACTCAAAGAATAAGGACACTTAGGAAAACATTTCTAACATTTACTTTCACATACCATAGGTACGCAGGTGATAATGAACAAACATTGTCACCACCTGTGTTATTTTAGCATCAAGACATACCTTTATGCTGTCTAATTGATGGTTGACCTTTGTCAATAAATAAGTGATGGCAAACGAATATTGCCATTTGTAAGATAATCATGTCGCTCTGAAAAAGATCATATCCAACCCAAATAAGCCGTCATGTTGTCCAAGTGATGGCTTAACACCTACTTATCTTTTAGAAGATGATGAACAAACTTCACTTCCTTGTCAATTAGTTTTGTCCCCAAGAGGCATTATACCATCTCGATAAAGGCAAAACTTAGTCGTACTAAGTTGTTATGCTATCCAACTGATGGCTTAACCTCTGTTAAAAACTAAATAATGAGGTATGTAAGCCATCATTTAGATCATTAATTTATCCTTTGAGGTATCATATCATGTCAATAAGGGTGAATTTTAACTCAGATACACCGCTATGCTATCCATAGCTACTTAGCTTGTTAAGATACTCGTAATAGTTAAGTCCACTTGTAGACACCTTAGTTGTCTGGGCTAATCTCTAGCATCTTGAGACATAATCGAAACATGGTAAGATCATCGAAATAAAAAATGAGGATGACTATCAGGTGTCATGTTGCAATGCACTATTAGATGACATGGCGCTAGACAAAATTTTTTTAAAAGGTCTAAAATGTTTATGGATCATATTAAAGAAAAATGTAAAAATGAGGCATTAAAAGCCATTATTTGGGGTGTCACCAAAGTCATTTAGATAAGCATGAGTCAATTTCCCATTATTTACGACCAAGGTGAGGTATTCAAAGAGCCTAAGGTACATGTAAGTCACATGGATGCATAAGAATTGATACAAAGCTTCCATGTTGCTAAAAATTTAATTTTTCACATGTAGTATCGATACAAGTGGGTTTGGTATCAATACCTAAAGTGTAGTCTCGATACTTTGTGTGTTTGTATCGATATAGGCCTTGGCAATAGAAAAAAGTTATGATTTTTGGCAAAATGGATGATACATAAGTAGGAGTATCGATGCAAATCCATGGAGTATTGATACAGGCCTCTAAGTGTCGAGACGAGAAAGAATTTTTTGCTCTTGGTATCGATACACACTTCATTGTACTAATACTTATGGGTAAAAAACTACCTTGTGTATCAACACAACATGTTTGTATCAATAGACCAACACATTTTTGCCTAGTTCCAGCCATTTTGCAACCTTCAAAAATCTGATTCAAACATGTTACTTGCACTAAAAATCATGATGATTCATATCAAGCCTTAGCTATAGGCTTATGATTAGACTTAAACAAAATTTTAAAGCCTAAATAGCTAATGAAAAAGGTTATTTTCACAAAATATATAGCTTGTTAAAGGGCATGTCTGGCTTTTCTCCAGCTGTAGACAACCAACAACCTTTCTGCACCATGACTCTACATGACAAAACTAATGGCAATAAGAGTAGCTAGGCATAGTACTTAGAATTGTCTCCTAGTAGATAAGGGAAAACCCCGTAATGCCCTTACTTTGTCTCCAGAAAGCATTGGCTGAACCTTGAATTTAAAAGAAGGCCTAAAGTTGGCTGAACAGAGGAGGAATCACTCTTCAACCATCTCAAAAAAAACTCCAGCAACCTTCAGCCCTGAAAACACTCCAAAAAAAAAACAATGTTTCATTGCCTTCTATCCTTAACATTTTTTTATTCTCATAGCTCCTCTAAACCACCGCAAAAAAACACCTCAAGACCCTCTATTCCATTCATCATTCCTCTTAGAGCCTTTATCAATTAGCACCTTACTAGAAAACCTTTTTTTATCACTTCTTTCAACATCAATGTCAAAAAAAAGAAAGAGCGTAAGCCTAAAGTTGTTGCTCAAAGAAAAAGGCTAATGCTCAAGGTTTTTAGGATGTTTTCTGACCTATCTATATTTTTTTTCTTATTTTCGATACTTACATCATATTAGAAAAGCATTTATGTTGCCGTGAGCATTCTAGGACTCCCATACACTATAGTTGACTTGGTTGCGTTAGTTTTAGGATCTTAATATTTTAATGCCTTGTTATTGCTTAGTAGGCCAAACTTCTTCTCTTTCATTCTATCACCGAAATATTCTTTCATTCATGCATTTTCTATCATGTTTCACCTATTTTCACATGTTTAACACAAGCTTGAATGTTCCTAATATGCATTGAGTGTGTTTATGCATTATCTTGCATTTTAAGGAGTCTAATGGCATAAAAATGCTATCTTGAAAATTCCAGCATGTTTTTCTTTGCTTAAATATGTTCATGTCATCTTTCATAACATGATTTTTGATGCCATTCATTGAGTTATCATTTCCATGCAGCTTATTTGTCACTTTTTTTAATTTTTTTGTCATCATTTCCATGTCAAAATGATATCTTTATGTGTATGTGTGTTTTATCTCTGTCAAGATGCTTGCTTGCTTGCTAAAAATCTAATTTAAAAAAATTCCCAGGTTTAGTTCATGCTACCTCCAATAGATAAAGATAGCATGGATTTAGTGTTCTCATAAAATTAGTCTTCTAATCTTGGGGACAAATTAAATATTTTAGATCTGGATTTGTGGTAAAATAAGTTTTAAGATGCAATTTTTTTTTAAAAAGACTATTTTTAGTTGAAAATATATTAAGACTTGATCTTGAGTTTAACAACTTCACCATGGCATGGTCAACGGGTTATTTCATTAACCTAAATTACTCCAGGATTGTAGAATGAACTCACGATGCCCATGTCATTCTTTTCCCCTGTGTTGTGGATGTTTGAACATCTATAACCTAAATTTGACCCTAAAAATTAAAAAGTCAAAAAATCTCCTATTTTTGCTTGGGCAACACTATAGTCTGAGTCTAAGAAATTATTTTTAAGCCATAAATCATTTTTTAAAATTTTATAATATCTTTTTCCTTAAAGGTCATCGAAATACCTTTCCAATAGTATTTTCTTGCCTTTGGATCATTTTGGATGAAGGAATTATGATTTTTCAAACTGTTGCTATCTAGAAACCCTAAAACCAATGCATGACATTATGTTTCAACTGTTTCAACCCATCAAATGATTTTTTTAAGTATTTTTCCTAAAATATTTGAAAATTCTCTTTTTCAGAAAGGTGTTGTTTATGATTTAACAACTTCGAATGAGTCCGAAATAATTTTTCAAAGTCCGCCACACCTTTTTCCCTGTACGTGCTGCTAATGTTAAGACAGACCTAATTTTAAAAAGTAATTTTTCCTAGAAAATGATTTTCTAGGGATTTTGGAATATTTCTATATCAATCCTCATAGACTTACCTTTCTTTATTTACCCCTTGAAGCCTTCGAATGAACCCAAAATAAATTCTAGAAGGGAGATGACATGATGTTGTCCCCTATTTTAACTCAATTCTCGAAATGCCTTTATAGAGACGCTTGAATGTTTTAAAATGCATTCAATTGGCTCCCTCACTATGTAAACCCTTTATGCCTAGATCAAAGCTTAAGACAAAAATAGATTTTATTTTCAAAATACCTTTTTTTAAGTTAATCAGCTTCTCAAAATATGAAAAATTTTCATTCTTAAGGATACTCCATCCTCGTTACTCTATGAGGATACTTAAACCTTGGTTTTCATAAAATGACAATTTTCTATCTTCAATTCATTCGAGATTTCCAATTATATTCTTAAATCATCAAAAAAAATCATTCTTGGGGATAATCCAACTCCATTATTTTTGAGAGGATACTCTAAACCCATCTTTCATAAAAAATGTCAGTTTTTCTCTTGGATTTATTCAATATTCCTAATTATTTTCTTGAAATATTAAAATCTTCACCTTTGAGGACACTCTAACCTACTTCTCTGAGGAGATACACCAATCCCGCATTTATCTAAGGATCCCAAGAATTTTCTCCTATTCAGAAGCCCTGGATTATTTAACTAAAACCTTTTTTCATCCCTCATATTACCACCAAATCGAAACATTGGTCGAAATTGACATCCCAGTTATCCTTCAATAATCAAAGACAATTACGAGATAAATTTTGATATTCCTTCCTTTTTATGTTCTTTTATTTGTGATTGTTTGTTTGTGAAATTATTGTATTCTTTTTTGTTTTACTAACATGTTTCTTTTTTGTAATGATTATCATGCACTCATAATTAAAATTTGTTTTCAAAAATCCTAAAAGGCAATGTTCCATCTTTCTTGTACCTAAACAGAATATCCAATTTTTCAAAATTTAATCTAGAAATTATTTTCATAAAAATCCCTATGCTTCTTATACCTTCGCGATGTGTAGGTGATATAAATTTTCTTCCAAAACCTAGATTTACATTTTCCATAAAACTTCATGCACAAAAAGGGACTATATCTAAATAATGACCAAATGGAATTGATTAAATCAAAATTGCAACAAGATATAGTTAGCAGCTACTGATTTCGAGCGTTATAGGGGTGCTAATCCTTCCTCACACATAACAAACTTTTGAACCCAACTAATGAATCTCTAGACTTTGCAGACCTTGAAATCAATGTTTTGAGTTTCATAATTTGAAATATTATTTTCAATAGGCATTCGATCATGCCTAGCCCAAAATGGTCGATGGTAACTCTAAATTTAATTTTACTTCAGGGTATTTTCCTAGGACTAGTTGGATGAGCGACTTTTCTGATGGTTTTTCTCCTCTTTATATTATCATGCCTAATGTAAATTCTGATTGAGGGATAATTCAAAGGCTCCACCACACTATCATAAAGTTATGCATGCCTACTTTACAATGTCCAAAGAAAAGAATAAAACGGGTACATGGCAACTACTTGGCAACTCTACTAAAGAGAATTTAGAAAGTTAGGCTTATGATTAGCTATGTCTTGCACGACCCTTGGTTTTTTAGCTTCCTTTATTATTTAGATATAATTCCCTTTTATTTTTATTTCTTGACTTTTTACTTTTCATGGCTTTGTTTTATGATTGTTAAGGACTACTTTATTCCCAAATAAATGTTGATTTAAATAAGTATGGTAATATGGGGTAAAATAAAAATGTTTGATTGTTTCCCTGACACACACTGTGCATTTATAGTTGCATTAGATTCCCACTAAACACCATGATAAGGTTACTATCCTAATTGATAAGGGGAAGTGAGCCATCCGCCTTTGTGAGTAACCCTTCGCTAGGCATCACAAGACCTTTCAAGGTGTAAATTACCTATGTCTCTTGTGAGTACCCATTTTATAGTTGGATAGGGAAATACATCTATTGGATTGAACCCGTTCCACCAAACTGTGATGAGCCTTGGATTAGGGTGCCTCAGTTATCCCTATCAAACAAAAGACTAATTCAAATACGAATTTAAGTGTCAACTTAAACCCATATAGTGAACCTTATGAACCAAACTATGTCAAACCATACCAGAATGCTACTAGAAAACTCAAACAATAGGGTTACTTGGGGAAACATTTCTTACCTTCACTCCTATACACCATGTTACGCAAGCGATAATAAACATTGTCGCTCGCATTTATTATTTTATTTCATGATCACTTTTAGGGTATGTTGTTATGTTCTAGGGCCAACCCTCTTCAATAAATGGCTGATGACAAACAAATGCCATTAGCTACGTGCTTATGTCACCTTATAAAAAAAGGTCATATCTGACTAAAATAATCATCATGCTCTCCAAATGATGGCTTAACATGTGCCTGTCATAAATGGTGACAAGCGAATGTCACCACTTAATTGGTCAATCTTGTTTTATAAGGTATTGTGTCACCTTGTTAAAGGCGATTTTAACCCAGACACTCCATTATGCTATTTGTTTGTTATCCATTGTCATGCTCACCTCTAGACATCATACCACCTATTATCGAGGCCATTTTTATGATGTATTTTTGTTGCTACTTTTTATATACACCTTTATTTTTACAATTATTACTTTGTGTGGGCACTAACTTTGTTCCTTTTTGTTTTTCTATTTGATGTGTGCATTATTTCATCATAATCATTATTATTATAGGACAATTGGCTAATGGTTTAGTGTTTATCAAGGGGTATTTGTCCTAGAGCAACTACTTCAGATCTGAAGCCTTTTGAGGCAATCCAAGCATGGTTAGAGTGCTAGCGACATAAAGATAGGGATGTCTTAAAAACCTGAGTATGTTTTAATAATACATGAAAGGATCAAGATAAGGGATCCTCAGAATGATTGGTAAAATCTGAAGCATATATGGGCCAGTTGAGACAATACCAAAAAGAAATTATTCACTAAGAGATATGGAGATATAGCTCTTTTACTCTAAGTACATTTGGATGTTAGTCTATTGCAAGCAACAGCTCAGTTTTGGAATTGAGCATTTCAATGCTTCATTTTCAATCATGAACATTTGGTCTCCACAGTTGACGACTATACCTTGTTATGTAACATTGAGAATGCTAA
Source organism: Adansonia rubrostipa (assembly GCA_038381775.1). Taxonomy (NCBI): domain Eukaryota; kingdom Viridiplantae; phylum Streptophyta; class Magnoliopsida; order Malvales; family Malvaceae; genus Adansonia; species Adansonia rubrostipa. Next base: position 60,422 of record JBBYHM010394833.1, on the reverse strand, counting down.
GATTGATAGCATATATTGCAAGTCTTTACACCCTCTAACTATCAAGAAATGATTAGCTCAGATCTTCAGGGCAATAAAATCTTAGATTAAAAGTCATATCAAGACAAAGAGGAATAGTGAATGCATTTCATAGGCTAGTTTGAAGGAAGCAATGGCAAATATCATTTACATCTGAAAAATCTAAAATATCTATACTTTGGCAATATATGGCTTGGTCATATTCTCAGAGATATTAGGCTATTTTGAAGCAAATGTAGCAGATCTCTTTTCTCGATCTGTTGCAATATTAGCTTTCAACTTTTGCAAGAAAATAAGGATGGGATGGGTCATTTAATCGCTTGTGTGCCACATTTTTGCATTTAGCTTGTTAGTTACTTACGCCTTGAAGTGAAGAGAATGTCCTACAACTTCTTGCCTAACTTTAGCCCTATCTTCAAGGTCCTTAAGAGGGAATGGCCTTAAGACAAGTCCAAGAAACGATGGGTCTAGAAAGTCTAAAATCTTGAAAGGAAAAAGGTGAAATGGAACCTCCTTAGTTTTCACCATAGAAAATCATGTATCAATGTAGGAATTACAATTGTGTGCCGCTTATGCAATTTTGGGGAAGCACTAGTTACACACTAATTCTAGTCCTCAACAATTCAGGTGTTGATAATTCTTCCCCTTCATCTAAGACCTAGAGCAATGGGATTTCAACTATAGTTCGCTCAGTTACAAGTTAAAAGTTAAGCTAGCCTTTCATGCATGGAGATAAAACCATTGTATGGAGAGGTATTAGAGAAGAAGTAGCATGATTCAAGGATATAATGAGTAAAGGATCCATTGCATCAATGACACCTTGCCCCTATCTAGTGTTGGAACAACACAAATACTAGTTTACAAATTTCCCTCTGAAATTGAATTGCTTAAGCAAGAGTTTGAACAATAAAAGGTAACAGTAGCCAAGGAGATTACCCACCTAAAAGAAAAAAAGAGTCAATTAGCAATGGACCTCTACCTCTAGGATGGCAAGGTGAATAGGGCTGTCAAAGAGAAAAACCACCTCAAAGAGGATCTTAAGAGTTTAAGGAAAAACAATGTAGCCTTAGCAAAGCAAACAAGTCTTGGCACCTTGGTAAGTTTTCAATTGAATAGAAAGCAAAAATTGCTACACTTAAGAAGGAACTACATTGATGGTGAAAAGCGGCTGGGGTCAATAGGGAAAAGCTTATTAGAGCTCGTGCCTTTACAACAACTAACCAAAAGAGAAATAGATAGGTGGAACCTTGAATCAGGGTTTAAAAGAAAACTAGGTTGAGAATGAGGATCTGATGCTTAGAATTCAAGATTTGGAGCATACTAATCAAGCTCGTTAAGAGCAAGTCTATGAACTAGTAAGAGCCTTCGAACAGTAGAAGTAAGAATGGCTTTAAGCGGTTGATCATGCATACTAAAACTATCAGGACCATCGTTGCCATCTCACTAAGCAAATTAAGATAGCTCAGTTAGAGGCCAAGAACATGATAGATGTAGCCTGATCCTTGACACATGACATATTACCCATCAAAACCTACAAACAAGAACTATTGTATTTTATGGAACATGTGATTAAACAATGTAACAGTGTCAAGCATTTTTTAATGTAATCTAGTGTAATAGGGATATTTTGTTCCTTTAATGAAAGATGCTATTGATGAAACTACTCCTTGAGTCTGATTGTCTTACTTGTATTGCATGACTAATCCAATTCTTTTATTGCTTTATGCATTTATGTTAATTGTCATCTAATTTCATACTCATCTTTATCTCATCGAACATGCTCACAACACATAATAAAAGTCTAATCTGGTAATAATCTAAAGTAAAGATGCTTTAAAACTTAGAATCCATAATTTGTCATTGGTATAGCACTCGTAATCGTTGAAAAGCAATGAAGAATGATCACTAAGCCCATATTGAGTGACTAAAGCTTATGTGTAGAAAGTCCCAAGAGTAATCCTTAAGAATAAGGAACTCTAAGCTCAGATTACTGAATTAACCAAGCTGTTGTTTGAGGCTTTGAAAAAAAAGGGCAAACAAGCACATCAACATGGGAAAAGAACCAGTGAATCCTTAAAATAACTTGAATAGTGGAACTAAAGCCATCAATACTCAAAAAAGGGCATTAGATGGACAACATCCTCTAATAGCAAATATCCCATCAACTCAACCATTCATTTGCATTAACCTAGTGGTGGCATCACATTTGGTCCAAGGATTTTATGTTGTGGGCTCTTTATTGACAAGGCTTATAGTTATTGACCTCGATAAGCAAATGGAATAAGAGAAAACAAAGAGGTCCTCGAAAATAATAAAGGTTTAAACATGCATTAATCATTGGAAAAGTTCCTTTGAACTATCAAAAGAAGTAACAAATTTGGGATTGTTGATGCAAAATCTTTGGGATTGGTTTTCATTCTCATCATCTCACCTAAATTCAAAGTGCTAGATTTTGAAAAGTACAAAAAGACTACAGACCCAACAACACACTTTTGCATGTATTACCATAAGATAGCTAGGTATAAGGAGAACAAAAAGCTATTGATCCATTACTTTTAGAATAATCTAACTAGGGCTGCTATACAATGGTATATAGGGCTTGATCTCATAAAAATCTAGAAGTGGGTAGATTTGGCTCACGCCTTCCTTAATCAATACAAGCATGTGTATGATTGGGCCTCGAATCGTCTTTCCTTCATGAACATGGAAAAAAAGCTTACGAGATCTTTAGCCTATACGCTCAGAGGTGGAAAGAGGAAGTATCTTAAGTTTACCCTTCTTTGACAAAAAAATGGCAATCATGTTTATTGGCACTTTGCGAGCTCCATACTACGATAGGTTAGCAGGAAACACCACGAGGAATTTTGTCAATATGGCTATATCAGGCAAAATGATTTATAACATAATCAAAAGTGGCAAGATACCTATTGGAGAATCATTTACATCAATCAATAAGCCAACAAATAAGGGTAAGAAAATAAGGTGAATGTTGTTAGGAAAAGTTACTCCAGATTTAATCAAAATCTGCATCTGGCACATGCTGTGTACCTCTTAAACATGTTGAATCTAGGTTTTAACCCTTACTCACCAACACTATAACCAATTCATTATGCCAAGTTCACTCCAACAATGAACTTTACACAAAATACCATTCAAAACATGGCCCAGAGTGCACAATCCCATAATGTGAGCAGTGCAAGAGCTCCAAACAATCAACAAGCACCTCGAAAAAAGGAGCATTTTGAGCCACTCTTTTAATCCTACAAAGAGATTTACTTTTATATATTAGTAGGTTAACTAGTTGCCACAGTATTCACAAACCCAACATTAGCACTGTATCTTAGGTGGTATAATAAGAATGCCAATTGTGAGTACCATGCTAGAGCACAAGGTCACTTTATTAAGAATTACATCACTTTATTAAGAATTGCACCTTATTTAAGAGAAAGGTACAAGGTCCACTAGAAAAAGCATGATCAAGGTTGAACAAGGGCTGGACCAAATGTCAAAGCCAATCCACTTCCTAATCATGCAAAACCAAGAGTGAATGCTATAATAGATGAAAAAAGGTTGTTAGGTCAAAAAGAGTATTAGAGAAGTAAAACCCTGATGAACAAGGTCTAGCGGTCTTTATGAAAGCTAGAATAGCGTCGAATGTTAAAATCTAAAGTACAAAAGCCACTAAACCATCCTACTATCACTGCAATCAAGATAATGTTCCTTAGAGCCCATTATTCTTAGAAATTATCCTAGGGATAATGGATTGGTCTGAGATTGAGTTTTATAAGGAGTAGGATAAACACATCGGTCTGTCTATTAATGCCATAGATAAGAAAGAACATTGATGACTAGATCTCGAGTTATTTTTCTCCCATGAGCTTAAAAAAGAGAGTTGATGAAAGCTTTAGGTTGTACGCTTTGAAATGGATTGAAGAGGCTGCCTGGATTTATCCTTTGTTGATAGAAAAAAAGATGATGGTTAGATTCATCGGCACATTACAGGTGCTTTACTATGAGAAGATAGTAAAAATTTAACCCAAGAACTTTGCAGATGCAGTCAGATTAGATGGAATGATCAATGAAGCCATCAAAAGTGAATCAGATGAAAGAAATGCCCTTAAGGGCAAAAGAAAAGAAAAAGTTGAGGTTGGGCAAGAGCCAAAATATAGTGTTATAGCTAGCTCATTCAAAGTTCATACTAAATCCAATATGGAAAGAATGGTCATAGAAAAGAACTACAAGATTATAGAAAACATAGATGAGGTTAGAACACCAATCAATTTGGTTTGGCAAATTTTGATGCAAGTCCAATTGCTTAATGGGGCTAAAAAGATAGAGGAAAGAACTAAGACTTCTATGATTTTCACACCATCTATGGCCATGCTCTTTAAGCATGTAAAGAGTTTCACACTATGGCTCAAAGGATGATGAAAAAGGGTAGCATTGAATTCTATGATGAAAGGTGAGCCTTAATACCAAGTTTACGATGCAGTGTCATTTATCAATGCCACCTAGAGATAAAAGGAATAATCTTCCTTATGGTGTTGGAAGACCATTGGTATTGTTCGACAATTGACCAAGAGAAAATGTTGCCTCTATTAAGCCCATGCTGAAGATGATCATTCATCTTCCATCTTTTCTCCCCTTATAAAAACAACAAAGTGATTCCTTGGAATTATGAAAGCAAAACTATGATCATCGATTAATCTAGTTAGTAAGCTAGAAACATCGATCTTTTAAGAGTAAGCTAACTAACTTAGAGTGGCAGATGTTATGCCCCAATAGCATCGAGAAGTGAAATCCAACAAAATAACTCTACTTATTCCTCAAGTACATAATCTTACAACCAAAAACTTAGATCCAATAGATATCAAGGAGCCAATAAGTGAGAAAGAAGCTATGAAATTCCTGAAGTTCATCAAGCACAGTGAATACAGCATCAGTGATTAGCTAAACAAGCAAGCCATCTAAATATCTGTGTTCCACTTTTGTTAAACTTTGAGGCTTACATGAGTGCTCTTTCCAAGGTTTTGAATAAGGCTGATATCCCTCCTAACATCTCTATAGGTTAGTGGATTGCCTAATAAGCAAAATCAGTGCCCACAATTGTATATCTTTCAATGATGATGAAATCCATCATGGAGGAAGAACAAACTATTCTTCACATCACCACATACTGCAAAGATAGCATATTGCCTAAGGTGCTCATTGATAATGGGTTAACTTTAAATGTAATGCCCATATCATGCTTGAACAAACTCCCTATTAATGCTTCTTATATCCAAAATAATCGCACGATGGTATAAGTAGTTGATAGAACTTACAAAAACATTATAAAAACCATCACCATTCCATCTAAATTAGCCCATACACTTATAAAGCAGACTTTTAAGTGATAGATATTTCTCCATCATACAACTGCTTGTTGGAAAAGCCTTAGATTCATTTTAGCAAGGCAATGCCATCATTATTACATCAAAAGTTGAAATTCATCATTGAAAACAAGGTTATTAATTTTAGAGGAGAAAAAGATATCATTGCAGCTACCTTAACAGATGCTCCGTACATTGAACCTGATGAATATATTCTAGAATCCTTATTTCATTCTTTGAGTTTGTTAATGCCAATTATATCAAGGAAGGGTTTCCAATGGTTAAGCCTCACCTATCGAATAGCACTCATATGGATCTAAAGTTAACTACTGGCAAAGGTGCCCAAGTGAAAAAAAGACTTGGAAAACACTTCCAAGAGGTTACCAAAACCTTGAAAGTTGTTAACCAGATCAACAAAAGAAGGTTAGCATTTAATCCTAATACACATCAGAAAAGAAAACAAGCTCAAAGGACCTATGAGAAAAAGATGGCTCATCTGTTAAGACAACATGTAAGATACGAACTAATGATATTTTTGCCATTTTGAGAAAGTTTTCACCTAGAAGAACATGTTAATACCAGCTCTACTAATGTTATACTCATACTGAATAAGGTATTTAGGGATCTCTCTATCAGTGTAATTGATGAGCAAGAAATGTCAACAATAAACTGAAAAACTGGTCTACGCCCAAGATTTATTCCGAGTGTTTACACTAAAACTGAGGTTTCTTTACTGTTTAAGTCTATTTCAAAGTAATGCTAAGAACTAAACCTACATGCTTTCTCCCAAAAGGGTTGGAGGATCCTTTGTATGTGCATTTTTATTAAGTATTATCAGTGAAATGATTAAGCATTATGTATTCCATCTTTTGTGCTCATAGTTCTTACCAACTCTCAGACCTTTCTCTACATATTTTCCACCTATATTGCTTTTTCTATATTTTTAAGTATCCCAATAAATATGACATGAATATTCATACTAAAACTTTGAAAATCAATTTTGAGCAACCGATTTGCACCAGTAAAGTTATGTCTAAAAAGAATTCTAAAGAGAACTCCGTACCTCTAGACTTATTGAGACTAATTGAACAGGAAGAAAAATAGATATTGCCTCAAAAAGAACCCACTAAAACTATAAACCTTAGAAAAAAAATAAAAAAGAAGTCAAAATTAAAACCTCCATAAAACCATTAACTCGAGGTAAACTAATATGTCTCCTCTAAGAACATAGGGAAGTGTTCACCTGGTCCTACCAAGACATGCTTGGATTAGACACCAACATTATGGTCCATAAGTTCCCTTCAAACCTAAGTGTAGGCCTATACAACCAAAGCTTAGAAGGATGAAACCTGAAATGCTTTTAAAGATCAAAGAAGAAATAAAAAAGCAATTTGAAGTAGGATTTCTTAAAGCAACCAAATATCCTAAATGGGTAGCCAATACAGTCTCAGTTCTTAAGAAAGATGGTAAGATACGAATGTGTATAGGCTATAGGGATCCAAACCCAACGAGCCCAAAAGATAATTTTCATTTGCCCCATATTGATACCCTCGTAGATAGCACCACAAAAAATGCACTATTTTCCTTCCTTGCTGGATTTTTGGGTTACAACCAAATTTATATGGCAACTGAAGATATGGAGAAAACCACTTTTGTAACCATATGGGTCACTTTTTGCTATAAAGTGATACCCTTTAGGCTTAAGAATGCTGGTGTAACCTACCAAGGTGATGGTAACATTGTTCTATGATCTCAAGCATAAAGAAATCAAGGTCTATGTGGATGACATGATCCCTAATCGCCAAAAAAGAGTGAACATGTGGCTAATTTATGAAAACTCTTCAAATGACTTTACAAATACAAGCTTAAGCTAAATCCTACAAAGTGCACATTTAGTGTCACATATGGCAAACTATTAGGCTTCATTGTAAAAGAAAAAGTAATAAAAGTCGATTTCAACAAGGTTGAGACCATTCAAATCTACCACCATAGCGAACTCAGAAAGAAGTGAAGACTTTCTTAGAAAGATTAAACTAAATAGCTCGATTTATATCTTAGCTAACCGATAAATGTGATCCAATCTTTTGGTTACTGTGAAAACAAAATCCCATAGAACGGAACCAAAAGCACTTAAAAGTCTTTGATAAGGTCAAACACTACCTTCAAATCCTTTAATACTTATGCCAACAATATTGAGTCAACTTTTAATCAGTTATTGACAAGTCAATTAACTATGTTTTTGGTCAACACAATGAGTCAGGTAAGAAGGAATAGGCTATCTATTACTCAAGCAAGAAGTTCACATAATGTGGAAATAATTATTTAGCTATAGAGAAGCTATGTTATGCTTTGGCTTGGATAGCCTGGAGGTTAAGATAATACATGTTGGACCATACCACGTGGCTGATTGCCAAACTCATCCCATTAAGTATTTTTGAGAAGCTCCTATGTTGTTAGTGAGATTTGCCAAGTGGCAAGTCTTGCTTTCCAAGTATGACATTGTATATATGAATCAAAAAGCCATTAAAGATTGCGTAATAGCAAACTTCTTGGCAAGCCGAGCAACAGCTAACTATTAGCCTTTAGACTGAATTTTTTGATGAAGGCTTGATATGCATATCCGAGAAAGTAAACAATGTCGAGTGTAATTAATCTTCAAAAATGTACTTTGATGAAGCTTTAAATATGCTAAGGCATGGAATCGGGGCAATTCTTATCTTGTCTGATGGAAGCCATTACCTTTTCATCATAAGTCTGAACTTTGACTGCACCAATAATATAGTTCAATATGAGGCCTGTGTTATGGGACTCTAAGCAGCCATTAAAATGGGCATCTAAATACTAGAAGTATTTAGGGATTCAGCCTTTGTCATCTACCAACTAAAAGGAAAATGGAAAGTGCATGATGTTAAACTGATCCATTATTGGAAAATGATCTCGAAACTCAGAAAAAAGTTAAGTTTGATGATATTAGCTTCCAACATTGACCTTGAGAAGAGAACCAAATTGTTGATGCCTTCACCATTTTATTATCCATGTTCAAAGTTAATCGAGAATAAGACGTTGCGTCCATTTAGATAGTATTTATATAGCTCTGACAGATTGTTAGAATGTTAAAAAAGAAAAGCATGGCCTACCATGTTATCATGACATCCATCAGTACCAAAGATCAGTAATACCCTAAATGTGCAATCAAAACTGATAAGAGAACCATCTGAAGATAGAAGTAAAACTTTATTTTGAATGGCAAAATTTTAGAAAATAAAGGTTAGGATCCGGTACTACTTTGATGCATGGATGCCTCTGAAGCAAAAAGAATTCTCAAAGTAGTCCATGAAGGAATCTGCTGTACGTATGCTAATAGGCAGCGAATGGTGAAACAAGTCACGTAATCAAGATACTATTGATTGACTATTGAAAAGGATTACATTGACAATACTCGAAAGTGCCACAAATGCTAAATCTATGCGGACCAAATCCATGTGTTGCCAATACCTCTACATGTTATTTTGTCCCCATGGCTTTTTACTTATGAGGCAGGGACTGATTGAACTGATTACCCTTAAGGCCTCTAACGGGCACTGCTTTATTTTTTTCATTATCAATTATTTCACCAAGTAGGTGAAAACAGCTTCTTATGCCAATGTCACTAGATCTATTGTATACAAATTTGGTCTTTCCGAGAAGCTCATTACCGTAATGCACGTAACCTAAAAAATAAAATGATGCAAGCAATCTACTCTGAGTTTAAGATTCAACATTATAATTCTATCTTATACCATCCAAAAATAAATAGGGCAGTTTAAGTAGCCAGCAAGAATATCATAAAGATAGTAAAAAAGATGTTTGAGATGTACAAAGATTAGCACAAGAAGTTGCCTTTTGCATTACATGCCTTTCACACAGTGGTACAAACTTCTACGGGTGCTACCTTATTCTCCTTATTCTGTGGCATGAAGGCTATCCTACCAATCAAGGTTGAAATCTCCTCATCAAAGTCCAAATGGAATCGTAACTTGAAAAGGCTGAATGGGCTAAAAATCGATATGAATAGCTTAATCTCATCAAAGCGAAAAAAATGAAAGCCATTTATCAGGGGTAAATGTATCAAAAGCACATGATGAGGGCCCACGACAAAAAGGTCCATCCTTGTCAATTCTGAGAATACGTCTTGGTGCTCAAACAAATTCTCCTAATCCATAAAGATGCTCGAGGAAAATGGATCCTAAATTAGGGAAGGTCATACATGGTAAAGTGTATATTTTTTGGAGGAACCCTAATCTTAACTGAAATGGATGTTATCGACTTACCCAACCCTGTGAACTCTAATTAGGTCAAGAAATACTATGCCTAAAGGGATCTTAGGATGAAAACTTGAAAAGGCATCCTATCTTTATTCTATTTTCACTACTTCAGAAAAAACAAAAACTAAAAAACAAAAAAAAATAAAGAAAAACCTCAAATGAAAACAAAAAGAGTGTCTAGGAAAATAAACTGACTTAAGTTGAAAACTCGAAAGGGTGGCTTAATGACTAGACTCCCCTTTACTTGAATCGAATCAAGGCTAAACTACAACTAGCCCAAACCTAAACTGACTTACCCTACAATTGCAACCTCGATCAAGACACCAAATCATAACCTGCACCTGAACAATGGGAACTACCTAACCTCAAGGCCCTCATCCTATCTGGGCCAATCTTAAGAAAAGTTTTCGAAGACACTCAGTAGAAGATCCATGTCATCAGCATCAGGGGCTAAGTGGTTAGGAAAACCCCTTCTAAACTTTTTTATATGTTAAAATCTTTTATGATCCCATAATTTATCATAATCATACTTTCTTATTTTGAATGAAATTCAATAATTTTATTTCTTAAAAGTCTTTATAGTCTTGCATCCCATGTTGCATCATGTTTATCATTTAATTGTTAATGCTTGATAAATGCATGGAACTAACAACAAGATTTCCTAGTAATACTTGGAAAAATGAAACTTTGTAAGAATTTTGTTTCCTGTCTAAAGACCAAGAATGAACTCTTAGGGCCACAGTTGGTCTTGCACTTAGACCATACATCTAGAAAACATACTCAAAACCTTTTCCTACTAAATCTTAGCCTAAAGATAAGAGGCCAAAGTTCCTTTTAAACTGTTATTTTGATAACCGAAATTTAGAACATTCCACCTAGACCACCAAAGACACCCTCTGGATCATAATTGGTAAAGAGGAATTCTCTATACCCACTAAACTTAATGTAACAAAAATCCCCAAATATGAGCCATCTAAGCTTAGGTCCATCCTTTCATAATCATGAACCACTCATACCTTTAAAAAATGGCCTCAAAATTCAAAGCCTTTGGAAATTTAAAGCGAGATTGACAAACCTCAAGGCAAGAAACTGCATTATCAAACTTAGAGCAGATTACATGACCAAGAAGGCCAAAAAATGAATTTTCAGATTAGATTTTTAAAATAATCACTTTTGCATCAGTGTAGTATGCATTTTCATCCTCATGCATCATTCATACAATCACTAACATACTTCAGGTATGAATTCTTACTTTTAGGAGCTAAAATTAAAAAAAAAATTCAAGTATAAATTCATATTTTCAAAAAATCTTAAAAGGTTTTAGGTAAGAATCCCTCATCTCATAAGAGCATAAATTTAAAAAAATTCATTTAAGAAAGGTAGCTAAACTTATATCTTTTTAGTTCTCAAAGAGCATGACAGTTTTTCCTTTTAGTCCTCAAAGAATAGGACATTTTTTTCTTTTTAGTCCTTAAAGAGCAGGATACTTTTTTTTGTCCACAAAGAGCAAGGCACTTTCTTTTTCTTTTTAGTCCTTAAAGAGTAGGACTTTTATTTTTTTAGTTCTCAAAGAGCAAAAGGCTTACTACCTTAGTCCTTAAAGAGCAAGATGTTTATGTACCTCAATCCTTAAAAAGCAAGATGTTTACCTACCTTAGTCCTAAAAGAGCAAGACATTTATCTACCTCAATCCTTATAGAGTAGAACACTTACTTACCTCAACTCTTAAAGAGCAGGACGCTTACATACCTCAGTCCTCAAGAAGCAGGGTGCTTACCTACCTCAATCATTGAAGAGTAAGGAATTTACCTACCTCTATCCTCGAAGAGTAGGGTGTTTACCTACCTCAATTCTTAAAGAGTATGACAGTTACCTACCTCACTCATTGAAAAGTATGACACTTTCATTCCTCAGTCCTCAAAGAGCAGGATGCTTACCTACCTTATGCTTACTTGCCTTAGTCTTCAAAGAGTAGGATGCTTACCTCTTCAGTCCTTAAAAAGTAGGGCGCTTACCTACCTTAGCCCTTAAAGAGCAAAACACTTACCTATCTTAGCCCTCAAATAGTAAAATGCTTACTTTCCTTAGTTAACAATGAGTAAGGTGCCTTAAGTCAATCCATAATGAGTTGAATGCCTATCAAGTTAAAGCACACACTAATTGGTGCTTATATGAAGGGTTAACCCAAAAAACCATAAACTTAGTAGAGAAGTCAAACCCTATAAAACTCATCAAAATTTTCTTATATGTTAGAATTATTGCTCATATACTTGGCCTACCTCAACATAATATTAACTGGATCCCTATTTTTTTACAGATACATAGAACCACCATCTTACCCAAACAAAATGATGTCTATTTATCTTTACCCTATTTTGGATACTTAGCAACAACCAAAGAGCAGCAACTATAGAAACATCAGTTTCTCTAGTCCAATCTTAGGCATCCGGAGACATAATAAAAAAATGGTAGGATCATCAAAATAAAAAACAAAAATGGGGATGACCATCGGGTATGATGTCACCAAGCATTATTAGGTGACATGGTAGTAGGTAAAATATTTTTTTGGGAAGGTCTAAAATGCCTATGGGTCGTATTAAAGAATAATATAAAAATGAGGCATTAAAGGTCATTATTTGAGGTGTCATCGAAGTCATTCAGATGAGTATAAGTCAGTTTCCCATTATTTGTGACCAAGATGAGGTATTCAAAGAGCCTAATATAAATGCAAGTCACATAGGTGTGTCAGTATTGATACAAAGCTTTAGCATTGCCAAAAATTTAAATTTTCACATATAGTATGATATAAGAGGGTTTGGTATCAATACCTAAGTTGTAGTCTCGATATTTAGTGTGTTTATATCGATACAGGTCTTGGCAATAGCTAAAGTTATGATTTTTGGAAAAATGTATCGATACACAAACAGAAGTATCGATACAAATCCATGGAGTATCAATACAGACCTTTAAGTCTTGAGACTAAAAATAATTTTTTTGCTCTTAGTATCGATACACACTTTATTGTATCAATACTCATGGGTAAAAATTACCTTGTATATCGATGCAACATCTTTTGTATCAAGACACTATGGCATGTTTACCTAGTTCAAGCCATTTCTTAACCTTCAAAAATATTAGTCAAGCATGTTTCTTGCACCAAAAATCTTATGATTCATATTACTTCAGCTATGGGCTCATGATTAGAATTAAACAAAATTTTAAAGCCTAAATATCAAATGAAAAGGGTTATTTTCATAGAATATATAGCTTGTTAGAAGGCATCTCTCACTTTTCTCCAGTTATAGGTAGCCACTACTATACATGATAGAACCAATAGCAGTAAAGTTAGTTGAGCATAGTATCTAGAGTTGTCTCCTAGTACATGAGGGAAAATCCTATTATGCCCTTGCTTTATCTCCAAAAAGCATTGGTTAAACCTTGAATTTACAAGAAGGCCAAAGTTGGCTTAACAAAGGAGGAATCATTCTCTAGTAATCTAAAAAAAAAACTTCATCACTCTTCAACCCCAACAAACTCTAAAAAAACCACTATTCTATCACCTTCTATCCTTAACTTTTCTTCATTTCAGTCGCTCATCCAAAGCATTATCAAAAATAACTTCAAGACCCTCTATTCTATTCATCTTTCCTTTTAAAACTTCCTTTTATCAGCACCGTACCAGAAACTTCTTTTTTTTATCATTTCTTTCAACATCAACATAAAAGAAGGAAAAAAATGAGCCAAAAGTTACTGCTCAAAGAAAAAGCCTAAAGCTTAAGGCTTTTGGTATATTTTCCTGCCTAGCTCTATTTCTTTTCAATACTTGCATCATCTTAGAAAACAATTTATGTTGCAATGACAATTCTAGGACTTCTATGCATTATTGTTGCCTTGGTTGTGGTGGTCTTAGGATTTTGATTTTTTTTATCCCTTGATGTTGCTTGGTAGGCTAAACTTCTTCTGTTTCATTCTGTCATTGAAATAGTATATTGTACATGCATTTTTTATCATGTTTCACCTATTTTTACATGCTTAACACATGCTTCAATGTTCTTTCTAATATGCATTAAGTGTGTTCATGCATTATCTTGGATTTTAAGGAGTCTTATGGCACAAAAATGCTATCTTGAAAATTCTAGCATGCTTTTCTTTGCTTAAATATGTTCATGTCATCTTCCATAACATGATTTTGAAGCCAATCATAGAGTTATCATTTCCACGCATCTTATTTCTCACTTTTTTACATTTTTTGTCTTTTTTTCATGCTAAAATGTGATCTTTATGTGTTTTCATGTTTTATCTCTATCAAGATGCTTGCTTGTTTGCCAAAATTTTAATTTCCAAAAATCCCCAAGTTAAGTTTGTGCTACCTCTGATAGATGGAGAATTGCATGAATTTAATATTAATCTTGAGGATAAATTAAACATTTTAAATCTAGATTCATCGCAAAATAAGTTTTACGATGCTATTTTTCAATAAAAAAATGATCCCTTTAGTTGAAAATATATTAATCCTTGATCCTGAGTTTAACACTTTCATGGTGGCATGGTTAACGAGTTGTTTATTGTCCCAAATTACTCCAAGATTGTGGAATGAACCTGTGATGCCTATATTATTCTTTTGCCCTGTGTTCTAGATGTTAAGACATCCATAACCTAAATTTGACCCTAAAAATAGAAAAATCAAATAATCCCCTATTTTTCTCTAGCAAAGTTTAAAAAGTTATTTTTAAACCATAAATGACATTTCTAGAATTTTTTGATAGTTTCCTTTAAAAGTCATTGAAATACCTTTCCAATGGTGCTTTTTTTATTTTTGGATCATTCTGGATGAAGGAATTATGATTTTTTGAACCTTTGCTATTTGAAACCCCTAGAACAAACGCATTACGTTTTGTTTAGACCATTTTGGTCCATTAGATGATTTTTTTTGTATACTTTAAATATTTTTCCCAAATATTTTGCAAAAGTCCCTTTAAGGAAAGGTATTGTTTGTGATTTAATGATTCTAAATAAGTTCAGAATGATTTTTCAGAGCCCATCATGCCCTTTCCCCTGTACATGCTACTAGCGTCAAGTAGGCCTAATTTTAAAGATTAATTTTGCCTAGAAAGTACTTTTCTAAGATTTTTGGAATATTTTTATATCAATCCTTGTCGAGTTACCTTTCTTCATATATCCCCTGAAGCCTTAAGATGAACTCAAAATAAATTTGGAAGGGAGACAACGCAATGTTGTCCCCTATTTTAACCTAGTTCTTAAAACACCTTTATAGAGATTTTTGAATGTCTTGAAATGCATTCGATTAGTTCCTTTATTACGCAAACCCTTTAGGCCCAGCTCAAAGCTTAAGACAAAAATATGTTTTATTCAAATCTCCAATTTTCTATTAAAATACTTTTTTTAAGATAATCATTTTCTCAAAATATCAAAAATTTTTATTTGTGGGAATACTCCAGTCCTATCACTCCAAGGGGATACTTTAACCCCATTTTTCACAAAAATGACAATTTCATCTCTCAAATTCATTCAGGATTTCCATCTAATTCTTAAATCATCAAAAAAAATTTCATTCTTTAGGACATTTTGAGGGGATACTCCAACCTTATCTTTCATAAAAAATGTCAATTTTCTCTCTTAGTTTTAATCGATATTCCTAATTATATTCCTAAAATATTAAAATCTTCATTTTTAGGGAGACTTCTATGCCACCTCTCTAAGGGGATATACCAACCCCGCTTTTATCTAAAGATCCAAAGAACTTTCTTCCTCTCAGATACCTTAGATTATTTCAACTAAAACCATTCTTTATCGCTTAAATTACAACCGAATCCAAACATATCTCCAAATTGTTATCCTAGTTATCCTTCAATAATGGAAGAAAATTGAGATACATTTTGACAGTAAATCCTGTCACAAATTATGACAGTCCATCATAGTTTATAAACTTTTATTACAATTTCCATCACAGTTTTAATGTTCATCACAAAATCCTATCAAAATTCATTCCACTGCAAGTAAAATAACTATAATTAAATAAATATCGATCACAAATAATGAACCAAAATCAAATTTCATCAAAATCTACTCATCTTTGTAGTTAACAAATCAAAGCATAAATATCATCAAGTTTTAAGAGTACTTAATTAACCTAACCAATAAAAGTACCAAAGCACTTCACGAGTTAAATATCTTAGTGGAGACACCTCATTTTGTTTGGACTAGTTTTTGGCATCCTACAAGTTAGGTAAAAGATGATAAAATCAAAAAAATAGAAAAAAAAGCTGGGGAATGACTATCGGGTTATGAGATACATTTTGATCATTTTTGGCATCCTAGAAGTTAGGTAAAAGATGATAAAATCAAAAAAATAGAAATAAAAGCTGGGGAATGACTATCGGGTTATGAGATACATTTTGATCGCCCCTTTTTTTATGTTCTTTTATTTGTGATTGCTTATTTATGATATTATTATATTTCTTATTTTTCACCTCAATAACTTGTTTCCTTTTGTCGTGTTATTGTGCATTCACATTTAAATTCATTTTCTAATGAAATTTATAAGGTGGTGTTTTGTGTTGGTATCTCTCCAGTGCCTAACACAAAACATCCAATTTTCAAAATCCAATCCGAACATCGTTTTCATATCCCTATGTTCCTTACATCTCTGAGGTGCATAGGTGATCTAATTTTCCTTAATAAAAAACTTTAAATTCACATTTTCAAAATTTTGATTCATTAAAGAGGATTATATCTAAATAGAGACCAAATGAAATTGATTTAACTGAGACCAAAGTGAGATCTAGTTAGCAGGTACTGATTTTGGGCATCGTGGGGATGCTAATCTTTCCCTGCGTGTAACCAACTCTCGAGCCCAACCAACGAATCTCTGGACTTTGTAGACCTTGAAATCAGTGTTTTGAGTTTCATAACTTGTAATATTATTTTCAATAGGCATCCGATCTAGCCTAGCCTAAAATGATCGGTGGTGACTCTAATAGCCACTTCGTGGTGGCCATCCGGTCCAGTTGGATGAGTGACTCATTCGATGGTCCTTATCCACTTCATATCATCATGCCTAATCCAAATCCCAATCAAGAGATAGCTTAAAGGCTTGACCACAACCAATTATCATTTATTTTTAAGCCAAGCATGCTATGCCCTTTAGATCATCCAAAGTTTTAATGATCGGGCACGTTGTGATAGCTTGGTGACTCTACTAGGGACCATGGAGAGTTAGGCCTATAACTAGCTATTTCTCACTTAGTTCTTAATTTTTCGATCTTCATAATTATTTAGATATAATTCTATTTTATTTTTGCCCATTAATCTCTATTGTTTATGTTTTTGTCTTATTATTGTTAGGGATTATTCATGTCAAAATAAATATTTAGTTGAATAAATATGGTAATATGGGAGTGAAACCAAAAGGTTTGATTGCTTCCCTAGCACACACTGTGCACTTGCATTTGCACTAGATTCCATTATACACCATGGTGTAGTTAGTATCCTAATTATTAGGAGAAAGTGAGCCATCTGCCTTTGTGAGTAACCCTTCACATAGGCATGGCAAGACCTTCCTGGATGTAAATTACCTATGTCTCTCATGAGTACCCCTCTACACTTGCATAGGGAAATACATCCACTGGATCGAACCTATTCTACCAAACCTACAATGGGCTTAGGATTAGGGTACCTCCACTGTTCTTACCAGATGGAGGAGTGATTCGGATACCAAAGTAGGTGTCAACTTAAACCCATATAGTGAACCCTACAAGCTAAACCACGTTAAGCCATACTAGATCCTGCTAGAATAACCTAAAGATTAGGGTCATTCAGGGAAACATTCCTTACCTTTATGCCTATATACGATGGGTTACATGGGCGATGATGGGTGAATGTTGTCACCCATGTTTGTCTTTTATTTTCATGATCATTCTTTTAGGTTATGCCATTACGTTCGATGGCAAATCCTCTTTAATAAGTGGGTAAGGACAAGTGAATGCCATTACCTGTAATGCCATCTTGAAATAGTCATATCTGATCGAAACAAGCCGTCATGCTGCCTAAGCAATGGCTTAGCATAAATGGTGATGAATGAACATCATCGTTTAAATGGTTAGTCTTAGTCATCGCGAGGTATCATGTTGCTTCATGAAAAGCAATTTTAATATGGACATGCTAGTATGCTACCCATTTAATGCCTCAACCTTATATTCATAATGTCTGCCCTAGGCATCATATTGCCTATTCTCAGGGCAAATTTTGTGATACACTTTTGCTATTATTCTTTTAGTTCTTTATCGTTTACCTATTATTTTGTATTGCTTACTAACTTATTCTTTTTTGCTTTTCTTTTTCACTATACATCATTTCATCATAATTACTATCATCATGGGATAATTGGCTATAATGGATTAGTGTTTACTAAGGGGCATCTGTCATGGAGCAATAGCTTACTTCAGAGCTAAAGCCCTGTGAAGAAGTTTGAGCATGGCTAGAGTGTCGATAGCGTGAAGACGACGATGTTTTGGAATTAGGGCATGCCTTACTAGTTTATGAAAAGATCAAGATAGGGTATTTTCAGAATGATTGACAAGATCTAAGGATTGTATAGACTAATTGGGACAGTACTGAAAGGGAATCATTCACTAAGAGTTACAGGGATATCGCTCTTCTGCTTCAAGTTTGTTTGGATGTCAGTTTGTTGCAAGTAATGTCTCAATTTTGGAATCCATCATACCGGTGTTTCATTTTCAACCATGAAGACTTAGTCCCCATTGTTAATGAATATATTATGTTACTCAACATTGAGAAGGCAAAGGTTGACAGGATATACTGCAAAGCGTTAAATCCTCTAAGCTTCAAGAAAAGATTGGCTTAAATCCGCAAAGCAATAGAGTCTTGGATTAATAGTTATATCAAAACAAAGAGGAACAGTGAATGCATCTCATGGGCCATTTTACGAGGAGCTATGGCGAGTACCATTAACTTGAAAAAATCCAAGATATCTATGCTTTGGCAATATATGATTTGGTTATATTCCCAAAGGCATTAGGCTATGTTGAAGCTATGGTAGCAGATATCATTTTTCGCTTATGCTGTAACATTAATTTTTTGCTTATGCACCAGCCATCCTTGTCGAAACTATTCAAGATCTTAATTTTTGTAAGAAAATGAGAATGGCTTGTTATTGGATGTGCACTGCTCTTTCACATTTGGCTTATCAATCACTTTAGGTCGGAAGAAAGTAGGACATCGCATTACTTCTTACCTAGCTTTAGCCCTATCTCTAAGGTATTTGAGAAGGAATCGCTTGAAGACAATCTAAAAAATAATGGGTCCAAAAATTTTGAAACCTCAAGGGGGAAAAGGTAACATAGAAGGCCTCTTGGTTTTTCCCACAAATAGTCATATACCGATGCAGAGATTACAGCTATGCACTGCTATGGGATTATGGGGAAGTACTAACTATGCCCCTCTTTTAGTTCTTTGACAATTCTAGTGCCATTAATTCATCCTCTTTATCCAAGACCTAGAGTTACGAGATTTTGACTATGGTGAACTTGACTACAAGTCGAAAGTCTAGCTAGCCTTTTATGCACGAAAATAAACCCACTATATAGAGAGATGTTGGAGAGAGAGTAGTATAACTCTAGGATATGATGAATAGAGGATCCATCGCGTTAATGATGCCATGCCATTGTTTGGTATTGGGACATCACAAATGCCAGTTGATGAATTTCCCTTTGAGGTTAAATTGCTCAAGTGAGAGTTTGAACAAGAGAAGGTGACATTTGCCAAGGACATTACTTAATTAAAAGAGGAAAATAGTTAATTGAAAATGAACCTCTACCTCAGGGATGGCGAGATGAATAGGGCTATCAAGGCAAAAAGCCACCTGAAGAAGGATCTCGAGAGCTTGAAAAGAGACTCTGTGGACCTTAATAAAGCAAGCAAGTCCTAAAGAATTGGAAAGTCATCGATTAAGTGGAAGACAAAAATTACTACTCTCGAGAAGGAACTACACCAATAGAGAGAAACTGCTAGGGCCAATAGGGAAAAGCTTATTACAGCTTAGGCTTTTGCATTAACTTATCGAAGAAGGAATGAATGGTTAGAGGCTTGAGTCTGAGATTTGAGAGCAAACTAGGCTAAAAATAGAGTTCTGACACTTAGAATCCAAGACTTAGAGCATTTTTTCAAGCTTGCCAAGACTAAGTCGATGCACTAGTGAGAGCCTTCAAACAACGAGAGCAAGAATGGCTTTAAGTTGTTAATCACGTAAGCCAAAATCATCAGGATTATCATCACCGTCTCACAGATAGATCTAGGTAACTCAGTTCGATCCCTGAATGTGATATCTTACCTATTGAAGCCCATGAGCAAGAGTTGTACTTTTTTTACCACGTATTCAAGTAATGTAATCGTGTCAGGCATATTCGAATGTAATCACATGTAATTAAGATATTCAGTTGCTTTAATGAAAGATGCTACAGGTAGAGCTATCCCTTTATCCAATTGTCCTTTTTGCATTTACATAACTAACCTAATCCTTTCATGGTTTTATTCATTCATCCTCATTGCATTAAACATATGCATGAATAAACCATAAAGGCTTAACCCGAAAATAATTTAAAGTAAAGATGATCCAAAATACAGAATCTATAATTCGCCATCGGTACAACACTCATAATCATTGAAAAATGATAGAAAATGATCACTAGGCCTGCATCAAAAGACTCCAACTCATGTATAGAGAGTCCCAAGAGTAGGCACTCCGAAGAATAAGGAACTTCAAGCATAGATCACTAAGTTAACCAAATTGCTATCTAATGCATTAAGGGCAAACGAGCACAGTCGAGATAGGCAAAGAACCACCTACCTTAAAAGCAATTTGAACGGTGGTACTGAGGCCACCAACGCTAAAAAAGAGGCACTACATAGGCAATACCCTCTGATAATGAACATCCTACCATCTTAGCCATTTATTTATATCAATCCTGTAACCGCATCTTATTTAATTTAAGGATTTCAAGGTGCATGCTCTTCATCGTCAAGGCTTGTAGTTAGATACTCGATGAACACATGAAGCAAGATAAAACAAAGAGGCCCTCAAAAAATGATGAAGACTTGGATAAGTATCACTCATTAAAAAAGTCTCTTTGAGCTGTGCAAGGAAGTAACAAATTTGGAGTCATGGACATAGTCATTAGGGCTAGTTTCAAGCCTCATCATCCCGCCTAAGTTTAAAGTGCCTAATTTTGAAAAATACAATGGGACTACTGACTCTACTGCCCATTTTCAAATGTACTATCATAAAATAACAGTACATGAAGAGAATAAGAAGCTACTAATTTATTGCTTCTAAGAAAGCCTGACTGGGGCAGCCTTCCAATGGTATATAGGGCTTGATCCTACAAGAATTCAGACATAGGCAGACTTGGCATGTGCATTCCTTAAATAGTATAAGCATGTATCTAATTAGGTTCTAAATTGTTTTTCTCTCATGAACATGGAAAACAAATCTTCTATGAGTTTTAGATAGTATGTTCAGAGATAGAGAGAGGAAATAGCTTAAGTTCACCCTCCTCAAACCGAAAAAGAAATGATAGTTATGTTTATTGGCACTTTACAAGCTCTTTACTATGAAAGGTTAGTAGAAAGTGACATAAAAAATTTTACTAATATGGTTATATCAGGTGAAATGATTTAGAATGCCATCAAGAGTGGCATGATATCTGTCGAAGAAGCATCTGGATTAGTAAAAAAGATAGCAAATAAAGGTAAAGAGAGAGCAATGAATATGGTCGGTGAGAATCATGCTAGGTTTAATCAAAGTTTGCATTCAAAACAGCCTATGTACTTCCGAAGTCCATTCAATACGGGTGTTACCCCTTACTCATTAGCACTGTAGACAATCCACGCTACCAAGCTTGCTCTTGCAATGAACTTTGCACCAAATCTCATGCAAAGTGTGACCCAAAATGCATATCCCAGCAATATGCATAATACAAGAGCTTTGAATAACCAAGAGGCATCCCGAGAAATAGAGCACTTTAAACCACTCCTTTACTCGTATAAAGAGATCAACTATCGCTTACTGGTAGGCAAACAAGTGGCTCTAGTATTCACGAACCCAAGATCATCATCGTACCCCAAATGGTATGATGAGAACACTTATTGTGAAAACTACACCGGAGCTCAAGGCCACTCTATTAAAATTGCACTTCTTTCAAAAGAAAGGTGCAAAGTTTGCTAAAAAAAGGAGTGATCAAGATTGAGCAAGGTCTGAGACCCAATATGGGGGCCAGCTTACTCCCTAATCATGCTGAACCAAGAGTGAATGCGATAATTAATGGAAAAGGCTATCGAATTAAAAAAAGTATGGTAAAAGTCAAAAACCCGATGAGTATGGTGTGGCAAGCTTTCATGAAAATTGAAATAGTAATAGATAACAAAAGTGAAAGAAAAACAGTCGTTGATACATCTTGCTGCCACTGCAGTCAAGAACACAACCTGCAACATTGTCCACCATTCTTGAAGATGGTCCAAGGATGATAGATCGATCTAAAATCAAGTTCTATAAAGAGTAGGATGGACATGATGTTCCATCTATCAATGCTACTAATGAAGAGAGAACCACTGATCGTCAGATCTCTAGTTGTCTATCTCTTGTGGGCATGAGGAAAAAAGCTAATAAAAGTTTTAGGCTGTACGCTACAAGATAGATAGAGGAGGATGCCCAGATTCACCCATTATTGACAAAAATATAGTTGATTGTTAGATTCATTGGCATGTTACAAGCCCCTTATTACAGAAAGTAGCAAGAAGCTTCTCGAAGAACTTTACGGATGTGGTCATACTATATAGAAGGATCGATAAGGCCATGCAAAATGAATTGAGAAGAAAAAGTATTTGTAAAGACAAAAGGAAAGGAAAGATAAAGGCCAGTAAGCAATCAAAATTCAGCACTGAAGCCTATTCATCTCAAACTTGTACTAAGTTTAACCTTAGGGAAATGATCTTTGAAGAAAACTACAAGATTATGGAAAACATAGAAGAAGTTTAAATGCTAATGAATTTGGTTTGGCAAATCCTAGTGCAAGCTAAGCTACTTAATGCAATCAAGAAGATAAAGGAAAAGATTAACAACTTTTGTGGCTTCCATACTGTTGGTGGCCTTACTCTTCAAAAATACAAAGAGTTTTGCGTAATGGTTCGAAGGATGATAAACGAGGGTAGCATCAAATTCTATGATGAAAAGTAAACCCCATATATCGAGTTTGCAAATGTAACATCATCTATTGATGCACTAGAAGAAGCAAAAGGCAATCTCCTTTATGGGATTGAAAAACTATTGATTTTGTATGATAATCGATCAAGAGTTAAAGTTGACCTTATTTAGCCTCTGCCAAAGATGATCATTCAACTCCCATCTCCCTTCCCATATAAAGATCATAAGGTAATTCCTTGGAACTATGAAAGCAAAACCTTAATCATCAGAGAATCTAGCCAGCAAGCAGCAAGTGCTGACCTTACAAGGGTAAGTCACCTAACCAGGAGCGATCGATGTTATGCCCCGACAGCATCAAAAAATAGCACTCAACAAGATAATGTTAATCTCGTTTGTTAAGCACCAAAATCTGCAACCAATAACT
The DNA here is from genome assembly GCA_038381775.1 of Adansonia rubrostipa. Classification (NCBI taxonomy): domain Eukaryota; kingdom Viridiplantae; phylum Streptophyta; class Magnoliopsida; order Malvales; family Malvaceae; genus Adansonia; species Adansonia rubrostipa. The sequence goes on along the minus strand of JBBYHM010394833.1, from coordinate 37,067 downwards.
TAGATTTTATAGTTATGAAGGATCTAGTAAGGGAGAAAAAAGCTATGGAATTCCTCAAATTCATCAAGCACAGTGAATACAGCATCATCGATCAGTTGAACAAGTAGCCCACCAAGATATTTATGTTGTCACCGCTGTTGAATTCAAAAGCTCATAGGAATGCCCTCTTCAAAGTTCTAAATCAGGCAATGTCCCTCTCGATATCTCTATAAGTCAGTTGGATCACCTAGTGAACAACATCATTATCAATAATTACATATCTTTTAGCGATGACAAAATCTTACACGAAGGAAGAAGACATTACAAGGCCCTTCATATCACCACATATTGTAAAGGCACCATGTTACCTAAGATGCTCATTGATAATGGGTTAGTTTAAATGTAATGCCCATATCATGCTTAAATAATCTCTCTGTTGATGCATCTCATAACTAAAATAGTCGTATGATTATGCAAACATTTGATGGAAATTGTTGGAACATTGTTGGGAACATCACCATTCCACTCCAATCAACCCATGTACTTACGAAGTTGACTTCCACGTGATGGACTTTGCTCTATCATATAACTGCCTATTGGGAAGGTCATGGATTAATTCTACTGGGGCAGTACCATTATCTTTACATCAAAAGTTAAAATTAATCATCGTAAATAAAGTTATCAGTATAGAAGGGGAAGAAGATATCATTGCTACTACCTCAACTGATACCTATATCTTGACCTGAGAAAGATATCCTCAAATCCTCTTTCTAATCTTTTGAGTTTGTAAATGTTATTTATATCAAAGAGGGATTGCCAATAGTCCAGCCTCACCTATCAGAGAGCACTCACATGGGTTTGAAGTTGACTATTGGTAAGGGAGCCCAGGCTAGAAAGGGAATCAAAAAATGCCTTTAAGAAATTGCTAAAGCCTTGAAAGTGGTTAACTAAATCAACAAAAGAGGGTTGGGATTCAAGCCCGGTGCATAGTAAAAAAAGAAGCAAGCTAAGAAGAACCGTGAAAGAAGAATGGCTCATTCAAGACATGATGGATAAGCCAATGATATTCCTACCACTTCAGGAAAGTTTTCACCTAAGGGGACATATAAATACTGGCTCAGCTAGTGCTATGCTCATATTGAACAAAGTATTCAATGATATCTCTATCCATACAATTGGCAAGCCAAAGATGTCAACTACAAGTCTGAAGACTGGTCTATGCCCTTTAGGGTTTGTTCCAAGAGCTTGGATTGAGATCGAGATTCTTGTACTATTCAAGTCTATTTTAAAGTAATGCTATGAACTAAACCTATATGCTCTCAGCCAAAAGCATTATAGGATCTTTTGTATGGGCTACTTTTATTAAGTATTATTAATGAAAATGACTAAGCATTTTGCATTCCTTCTTTGTATTCATAATTTTTATCGACCTTAGACTTTTTTTCTTCCACCTATATTGTTCTTTTCCATATTTTTAGGTACCCTAATTAAGGTGTCATGAATGTTCACACTGAAGCCTTATGAATTAATTTCGAGTAACCAATCTATGCTAGTGAGGTCGAATCTAAAAAGAACCCTGAAGAGAACCCTATACCCTTAGATCTATTGAGACTAGTTGAACAAGAAGAAAAATAATATTACCTCATGAAAAATCCACTGAAACCATAAACCTTGGAACAGAAGAAGACCTAAAAAAAGTCAAAATCAAAACCTCCATAATGCTATCAACTCGAGCTAAACTAATAAGTCTCCTTAAAAAATATCGAGACGTGTTTGCTTGGTCCTATCAAGATATGCCTGGATTAGATACCAATATTATAGTTTATAAACTTCCTCTTAAACTTAATTGCAAAACCAATTTGGCAAAAGTTAAGGAGGATGAAATTAGAAATGCTTATTAAGATCAAGGAAGAAGTCAAGAAGCAAATTAAAGTAAGATTTCTTAAGGTAGCCAAATATCCTAAATAGGTAGCCAACATAGTCTTAGTTCCTAAAAAGGATGGTAAAGTGCGAATATGTGTGGACTATAGGGATTTGAATCGATCCAGCCTTAAAGATAATTTTCCTCTACCTCACCTTGATACCTTAGTAGACAACACTACCAAAAATGCACTATTTTCTTTCATGGATGGGTTTTCAGGCTATAATCAAATCAAAATGGCAACTGAAGACAGGGAAAAGACCACTTTCATGACCATGTAGGGAACTTTTTGCTGTAAAGTGATGCCTTTTAGGTTAAAAAATGCTAGGGTAACTTACCAAAGGGCTATGGTAACATTGCTCGCTGACTTTATGCATAAAGAAATAGAGGTCTACATGGATGGCTTGATCGCCAAATCACCAAAAGAGAGTGAACATGTTGCCAATCTGCGAAAACTTTTTAAAAGGTTGCATAAATACCAGCTGAAGCTAAATCCTACCAAATTCACATTTGGCATCACTTTTGATAAATTATTAGGGTTCATTATGAGCAAAAAAGGAATAAAGGTGGATCTGACAAGGTTAAGGCTATTCAAAACCTACCACCACCTTGAACTCAAAAGAAAAGGAAAAGTTTCTTGGGAAGATTGAACTACATAGCCCGATTCATATCCCAATTGACTAATAAATGCGATTCAATTTTTAGGCTGCTTAAAAAACAAAATCCTAGAGAATGGAATCAAAAATGCTAAGAAGCCTTTGATAAGGTCAAACATTACCTTTTGAACCCTCTAGTACTTGTGCCACCAGTGCCCGAACGACCATTAATTCTGTATCTATCAATCTTAGACAAGTCAGCGGGCTGTCTACTAGGACAACATGATGAATTGGAAAAAAAGACTAGGCTATCTATTACTTGAGCAAGAAGTTTACAGAATATGAAAATAATTATTCATTCATAGAGAAGCTATGTTGTGCTTTAGCTTGGATGGCTTAAAGGTTAAGGCAATACACGTTGTACCACACTAACCCTTTAGTACTTGTGCCACCAGTGCCCGGACAACCATTAATTCTGTATCTATCCATCCTAGACAAGTCAATGGGCTATCTATTAGGACAACATGATGAATTAGGAAAAAAGGACTAGGCTATCTATTACTTGAGCAAAAAGTTTACAGAATATGAAAATAATTATTCATTCATAAAAAAGCTATGTTGTGCTTTAGCTTGGATGGCTTAAAGGTTAAGGCAATACATGTTGTACCATACCACATGGTTAGTCGCCAAGCTTGATCCCATTAATTATTTGTGCGAAGCTCCTGCCTTTCCCGGGAGGTTAGCCAGATGGCAAGTTATACTTTCTGAGTACAACATTGTGCACGTAAACTAGAAAGCCATTAAAAGTAGTGCAATAGCAGACTTTTTGGCAAGCCGAGTTATAGATGACTATTAGCCTTTAAACTCTAAGTTCTCTGACGAAGACTTTATGTGTATATCCGAGGCAGAGAACACTATCAAGTGTGGGTCATCATGGAGGATGTACTTTGATTGAGCTTCAAATGCACTAAGGCATGGAATTAGGGTAATTCTTATCTCATCAAGGGAAACCATTACCTTTCACAACCAAATTAAACTTTGACTGCACCAACAACATAGTCAAATATGAGGCTTGTATCATGGGACTCTAGGCAGCCACTGAAAGGGGCATTCGAATATTGCAAGTGTTTGGAGATTCAACCCTCCTCATTTACCAACTGAAGAGAGAATGGTAAACATATGATGCTAAACTGATCCACTATGGGAATCTAATATCGAAGCTCAAGATATTAGCTTTCAACATCTACCTTAAGAAGAGAACCAAATCACTGATGCCTTAGCCACTTTATCTTTCATGTTTAAAGTTAATCGAGAATTAGACATTGCTCCTATCCAAATGAGTATCTATTCAACCCTAGCACATTTCCAGAATATTGAAGAAGAAAATGATGTTTTGCCATGGTATCATTACATCTTTCAGTACATCAAGGATCAATGGTACCCATGAGGTGCCACTGAAGTTGATAAGAGAACCATCAGATGATTAACTGCGAACTTCATTTTGGATGGTGAGATTTTGTATAAGAAAGGCTGCGATCAGGCATTACTCTGATGTGTGGATGCCTTCGAAGCTAAAAGAATACTTAAAAAAGTTCACAAAGAAAATTTTGGTATGCATGCTAATAGATACCGAGTGGTAAGACAAGTCATGGGATCAAGATTATTGGTTGACTCTCGAAAAGGATTGCATTGACCATGCTCAAAAGTGTCACAAATGCCGAATCTATGCGGATAAAATCCATGTCCCACCGATACCTCTCCATGTTATGATAGCTCCATAGCCCTTTTCTATGTGAAGCATGGACATGTTTAGACCGATTGCCCTCACAGCTTCTAATGGGCATTGCTTTATTTTGGTTGTGATCGATTAGTTCACCAAATAGGTAGAGGCAGCTTTGTATGGCAATGTCAGTAGATCTGTTATTTATAAATTTATGAAATGGGACATCATCTGTAGATATGGCCTTCTTGAACAAATCATTACAGATAATGCATAAAACCTGAAAAACAACATAATGCAAGCAGTCTGCTCCCATTTAAGATTCAAAATCACAACTCTATCCCATACAGCTTGAAGATGAACAGAGTAGTTGAAGCAACTAACAAGAACATAAAAAAGATAGCTGAAAAGATGGTAGAGACATACAAGGATTGGCATGAGAAGTTGCCTTTTACCTTACACGTCTATCACATAGCAGTATGAACTTCCACAATTGCCACCCCATTCCTTTTGGTCTATGGCATGGAGGTTGTCTTGCCAATTAAAGTTGAAATTACTTCATTTAGGGTCCTAATGGAATCATAACTTGAAGAGGTTGAATGGGTTAAAAGCTGATATGAACAGCTCAATCTCATTAAAGATAAAAAAATCAAAGCCATTTGTCATGGGCAAATGTATCAAAAGCGCATGATGAAAGCCCATGAGAAGAAGGTTTGTCCTCATTAGTTCCAAGAAGGTGACCTAGTGCTCAAACAAATTTTCTCAATACATAAAGATACTCACAAAAAATGGACCCTAAATTGGGAAAGGCTATATGTGGTGAAACGCATATTTTTTGGAGGAGCTCTAATCTTAACCGAGATGGATGGTAGTGACCTGCCCAACCCTATGAATTCTGATTTTATTAAGAAGTACTATGCTTGAAAAGACTTTAGGATGAAAACCTGAAAGGGCATCCTATTAGTCCTTTGCCTACCACTCATAAAAGAATCCAAAATCCAAAAAATCAATAAAAAAACAAAAATAATAAAAAAAAAGAGAAAACTAGCTTAAGTTGAAAACCTGAGAGGGCGGCTTAAGTGATTAAACCTTCTCATTCAAACAAAGCTAAGCCCAAACTATTGTTAGCCTAAAACCAATCTTCCCTATATTCATAACTCTAACCAAGACACCAAGTCATAACCTAACCCATTTGTTCTACGTTAACTAACACCACCAAAACCTTATCCATACATGTACTCGAAAAATAGAAACTACCTAACTTTAAGGCCTCCATCCCACCATAGGGTAATCTAAGGGATCTTTTTATTAGTCACCGGCAACAAAAAAATTAATTGCTCAAAAGAAATCTCCAAAAGCACTCAGTGGAGAATTTATGTGTCAGAGCTAGTCGACCAGGAAGACTTTTCGTATCTCTTTTATATTTCAAAACCTTCCATAATCTTATAAGTTTGTCACAAATTGTACCTTTTTTTAAAATAAAAATATTACTTGATTTCTCGCAAAATCTTTTTTGTAGCATAGCATTTCATGTTGGATCATATTGATCATTTAATTGATAATGCTTGATAAACAAACAAAACTGATAATAGGATTTCCTAGCATTATTTCAAAAGATACAACTTTGCAAGAACTTTGTTTCATGTAGCACTAAGAATGAACTCTTGGGACCATAATCAATTTTACCTTGGGACCTCAAATCTGGATAATATGCTTAAAACCTCATCAATAAGTGATCATGGACCTCCTGTACCTTCGAGGAGGGGATAATCTTAACATTTAAAGGCTCTGAAAATCTAGAGTAAGATTGACAAACCCTGGGCAAAAGGCCACCTCACCAAAGTCAAAGAAAACCCAAAACTAGCCATTAGATTAGGCCTTTAAAGTCATCACCTTTGCATCAATTAGTTAGACATTTGCATCTTAATGCATTATGCAACATTTAACATCTTACAGGTATCAACTCATGTATGCAAAAGTCAAATTTATAGAGAACCCAAGGTACCATTTTATGATTTCAAAAAACCTTAAAGGGCCTCAAGTAAGTACCTTTGGCCTTATGTGCTCATTAAAAATCACCCAAGAAGGGTATCTAAACTCATTTCCTTCTAGTCTTCAAAGAGTGTGATGCTTAGTAAAGCCCACAGAAGCTGGTGGCAACTACCTACTTCAGTCTCTAAAGAGCAAGATGCTTCCTTACCTCTAAGCCCACACAAGCTAGTGGTAACTACATACCTCAGTCCTCAAAGAGCAAGATGCTTCCCTACCTCTGAGCTCACACAAGCTGGTGGCAACTACATACCTTAGTCCTTAAAGAGCAGGACGTTTCCCTACCTCTAAGCCCATACAAGCTGGTCGCAACTACATACTACAAGCTAGTGGCAACTATATACCATAGTCCTTAAAGAGCAGGACACTTTCATACCTCTAAGCCCATACAATCTGGTGGCAATTACATACCATAGTCCTTAAAAAGCAAGATGTTTCTCTACCCCAAAGCCAACACAAAATGGTGGTAACTACCTACCTCAGTCTTCTAAGAGTAAGATATTTATTAAAGCCCAGACAAACTAGTGGCACCTATTCACTTTAACACAAGCTGTTACTTCTTTACCTCAGTCCATGCAAGTTAGGCATCTTTCTTTACCTACGTCAAAGCCCACATAAGCTGATCGCACCTGTTTGAAGAAAAAAATGAAATACAACCTAGTAGTGAGGTTAAACCCTATAAAACTCATCAAAATCTTTATTGCTTTGTAATTTGTTTAACCCATCTCGACATGACACTAAATAACTCTCCATTTTTTAGTAGGCAAATAAACCCATCACCCCATCTGAACAAAATGATGTCTATTTATCTTTGCCATATTCCTAATATTCAGTAACGACCAAAGAGGGGCAGTTGTAGACATTTTTTTTTCAGACCAGTTTGTGGCATCTAGAAGTTAGCTAAATATGATAAAAGCAAAAAATAGAAATAAAAGCTGAGGGATGACTGCCTGGTGCCATGTCGCCAGGCACTATTAGGTGACATGGTGCTAGGTGAAATTTTTTTTAAGAAAATCTAAAATGCCTATGGGCTGTATTAAAGAAAATGTAAAAACTAGGCATTAAAAGCCACTTTTCATGGTTTCACCAAGGTTATTCAAATGAATACACAAATCAATTTCCCATTGTTTACGACCAAGTTAAGGTAAATCTGGAAGCTACAGGTATGTACAAGTTATATTAGGACACAAGTATTAATATGACGCCTTTGTGGTGCGAACACTTCAGTTTTCACATGTAATATCATACAAAAGAGTTTGGTATCGATACCTAAGGTATGGTATCGATACTTGGCATGTTTGTGTTGATACAGGCCTTGACAGTAGCTAAAGTTGTGTTTTTGGCAAAATGTATCGATGCATAAGTATGAGCATCGATACAAATCCATGGAGTATTAATACAGGCCTTTAAGTCTCAAGACTGGAAACATTTTTTGCTTTTAGTATCGATACATAGCTCATTGTATTGATACTCAAGAGTAAAAAGTACCTTATATATCGATACAACATGTTTTGTATCAATGTATTGATACACCAATGTATTTTTGCCTAGTTTGAGCCACTTTTTAGCCTTTGAAAACGTAGTTTAAACATGTTTTTACACTAAGAAACTATCATAAAACATTGCAAACCTTAACTATGGTTCATTAACAGATTCTAACAAAATTTTTGTGTCCAAACAATTAATGACAAAGGCCATTTTCATAAGATATATGGGTGTAAAAGGATGTCATAGGCATATCTCCAGTTGCAAGTTGTCACAGCCTTTCTGCCTCTTTGCTCAGCATGGCAGAACCAATAAGAAGAGAGTCAACTGAGCATGGTAGCTGGAGATGTCCCTTGGTGTAGAAAGGAAAAATCAAAAGTGCCCTTTGCATTATCTTCTAAAAGGAAGGGCTGAGCATTGAATTAAAAAAACTACCAGCTATCTCAGAAAAAAACTCACTCAGCTATTAAAATAGCTCTCTAGCAGTCCCAAAAAAACTCTTCATCTATCCCCACAAATCCTTTAGTCACTTTAGCTTTAAAGACTTACCAAAACACTATTTTATTGCCTTTCACCCTTAACCAACCTCTATTCCCATAGCTTCTCAAAACCACCACCAGAACACCTTTAAAAACTCAACATTTCACATATTTTCATCCTTAAAACACCTTATCAACAACCATATTTCCAGAAAGCTTCTTCATTTCACTCTTTTCTTGCTAAACAATAGTAAAAAGAAGGAAGGAATTGAGCTTAAAATCACTGCTTAAAAAAAAAGGAAACTTCAAGCTTTTGCTGGTATATTTTTTACCTTGTTCCATATATTTTTTTGTTTTGATCATCCATTTCATTTTAGTGAACCCTTCATGTTGCCATGACCCTCCTAATACTCCCATACATCTTTGTTGACTTGGTTGTGGTAGTCCAAGGATCTTAATGACCCTCTTGACACCTTGATATTGTTAGATATATAAACTTACCATGCTTCATTTTCATCATCATACAGCCTCTTTTCATGCATTTCCTGCCATGTTCCTTCCATATTGACATATCCATTTTATATTTAAATGGTCACCTTAATGTGTCTTAGGTATGTTCAAATATTTTTCTTATGTTTTAAGGAGACTTATGAAATAAAAATGTTGTCTTGACAACTCTAACATCCACCCCGTTGTATAAACATGTTTCTATCAACTCCATGCACCCTATTTGTCATTTTTCTTGCATCATGCCACCTATTTCCATGTCAAAATGTCATCTTTGCATGTTTGCATGTTTAATCCATGTTTATCTTTGTATGTGCTATATTTTATTCATGATATCTCCATTAAAATGGTTGCTTGTTTCTTACAAACTAATTTTTAGAAACATCCCCAAGTTAAGTTCATGTTACCTTCAATAGATGAAGAGTAGCACGGACTTAATATTTTCATCAAATTGGTCTCCCAATTCTCAAGGCAAATCAACATTCCAACTATGGATTCATGATGAAATAAGTTTATTTTTTCAAAAAAAAAGGAAATCCTTTTTAGTATTAATCATTGATCTTGAGTCTCATTTTCCTTTTGATGACATGGTCAATGGGTTATTCCATCATCCTAAACTACTCTGAGATTATGGAATGAACTTGTGAAGCCCGTGTTACTTTTTGTCATGGACATTCGGACATTTAGGCCAGAGTCTATCTTCAAAAAAACTAAAATTTTTAATAATCCCCCTATTTTTGCTCTAGCAGCATTATAGTCTAAATTAGAAAAATTATTTTTGAGTCACAAAATATTTCCTTTGATTTTTCTAATATTTTTTCTTTAAAAGGCATCAAATTACCTTTCTAACGGTATCCTATTTCCCTTTGGATCATCCCGAATAAGGGAGTTATTATTTTTCAAATGTTTGTGATTTGCAACCCCTAGAACTAGCATGTAACATTCTATTTGGGCCATTTCAGCCCATCAGATGATTTTTACGAAATTTCCTAATATTTTTCCCAAAAAGGTCATAAAATTCCCTTTTTGGAAAGGTATTATCCATAACCTAGCAATCGCAAATAAGCTTAGAATGATTTTTTGAAACCCATCATGCCCTTTTAATTTTACATGCTGCTAAAGCTAAGACGAACCTAACTTGAAAAATTAATTTCGTCATAGAAAGTGATATTCTAGAATTTTTGAAATATTTTTATATTAAACCTTGTCGAGTTATCTTTCCAACTGTACCTACATTTACCCCTGATGCTTTCGGATGTACCTAAAAAAAGTCTAAAAATAGAGATGACATGTTGTTGTCCCTTGCTTTCAACTTAATTTTTGAATCTCCTTTTATCGAGAAATTTAGATGTTTCGAAATCCACCCGTTTAGTCTTTCTCACAACATCAACCCCTTTTACCTCGGATCAAGATTAAAATACAAAAAATAGGATTTCATATCAAAATTATTACTAGTGGAGATACTTTAACTCCAATAATTAAAGGGGATACTCCAACCTAATTTTTTTACTTAAATTTTCTCCTTGTTCCTAAGTTTTCCTAATTTTAAGGATACTCCAACCGCACTACCTAGAAAGGATGCTCCAACCCTATTTTTTATTTAAAAATTTAAATTTTCACTTTAATCTTAGCTATTTTCATAACTCTATTTTAGGGGACATTCAACCCTACTTCTCCGAGGGGATACTCCAACCTTGCGTTACCTCAAAAACTTAAAATTTTCTCTCTTCTGGATGCCTTCATCTATTTTGATAAAAATTGTCTTTGTTTTTCAAATTACAATCGAATCCAAATTGATCTTTAAAATTGTCATTTGGGTTATTCTTCAATAATCAAAGGCAATTATGAGATACATTTCAATCACCCTTTTTTTTTATGTTCATTTGTTTATGATTGCTTGTTTATGACATTATTATATTTCTTATTCTTTGCCTCACTAACTTGTTTCCTTTTGTCGTGTTATTATGCATTCATATTCAAAATTCATTTTCTAATAAAATTTATGAGGCAATGTTTTGTGTTGGTATCTCTCTAGTGCCTAACACTAAACATCCAATTTTCAAAATCCAATCCAGACATCATTTTCAAAAAAAATCCCTATGCTCCTCACATATCTGAGGTGCATAGGTGATCTAATTTTTCTTAATAAAAAACCCCAGATTCACATTTTCCAAAACTTCATGCATTAAAAAAGATTATATCTAAATGAAGATAAAAGGGAACTGATTCAACTATGACTAAAGTGAGATACAGCTAGCAGGTACCGATTTTAGGCATCGTAGGGATGCTAGTCATTCCCTACACGTAACCCACTCTTGAGCCCAACCAATGAATCTCTGGACTTCATAGACCTTGAAATCAGTGTTTTGAATTTCATAACTCGTAATATTGTTTTCAATAGGCATCCAATCTAGCTTAACCTAAAATGATCAGTGGTGACTCCAAGTTTTTGGCCACTTCGTGGTGGCCATCCAGGTCTAGTTGGATGAGCGACTCATCCGACGGTCCCTATACCCTTCATATCATTATGCCTAATCCAAATCCCAATCAAGAGATAGCTCAAAGGCTCGACCATAACCAATCATTATTTTTTTTTTTAAGTTGAGGGTCCTAAGCCCTTCAGATCATCCAAAGTTTTAAGGGCCGAGCACGTGGCAACACCTAGGATAATAAGTAGTTATAGTCCTAACATATTAGAAATTGTACTTAAACCATAAATATTAGTTAAGATAAATATTAAAAGTTTAAAAATTCATTCAAACATACACTAGATCAAGCCTTATTATCATCATCATCACGGACATCATCATTGAGCTGTCTATCAGCAACTTCTGAAACCTCTAATGGTGGATTGGGAACTTGAATTCCCATACCTCTTAAGGCATCCTGGTGGGCAAGAACAAGAATTCCATCTAGTTATTGCATTATTTGATTTAAAATTTAATCCACATGCTTAGTCTAAATTAAAAGACATCTAGAAGTAGTAGTAGATGAAAATGAGCTTGAAGGATGAGTAGTGCCAAGTATATCTCAAGGGTTATCTCTTCCAAAACCCATATAAATGCCCATGACCTATGCCACTAGCTATTTGATGCCATCTATCGACATCAAACTGGTGTTGTGAAGAACTATCACCGTGCTTCTCAATCATTGCAGCAACATATCTCTCGTACAACAATATAAACAAAAAGTTAACAATTATTCATATTACCCAACTTTAAATGAGAATAAAGTTATACTTATGTTAAGTTTACGTACACTGATAGATTTGGATTTTTTATCCATAAATTCATCAGTTGATCACTTATTAGTATGATCAAATACCTAAGCTTGAGTAATGGGCCATCCAAGCTTTTTTTCCTAGAACAATTTAAATAAATATTAAGGAATATTGTAAAAGAAAAACAATTGATAAATTATTATTTAAAAAACATTACATACTATTCTTTTCCAGGGAGAACAATAAGCACTATTCCATATGCATGCTTTGATATTAACCCTTCCTTTTAGTAAGGCGATTGGCTCAAGTAGCAACACTTTTTTCCTTTCCATTCATCTTTTCCCCATATATTATCAATCAACCATGCCTAATTCTCTTCACCTACCCACTTTGGCCAAAAAATCCTTTGTATCACTGATAAAAGTTGTGTTGGCATCATGCATAGCCTACTGTCTAGCTTTGTTCATCATACTAGTGACTTGTCTTCCACAAATCTTATATCATATATCATATATTTTAGCAATTTTCTCTTTAGGTCATTTATATTTTACCTTTAAAAACTATCCAGTTAAAATTAAAAAATAGATTATCTAAATAAGGCAAATTTTTAACAATTGTTTAAATGAATACTTGAAAAATGTTCCAGTAAGTAGCTCTAGGATCTAGGCACCTTTGTCCATGTAGCCTATGGTCCATTATAGTAAGCTTTCATGATGCATGTAATAGTCCTAGGTACCAATTCCTTCTCATCTTCACATATTAATGTATTATAACATTTATATATATTAGAACTTAATATTATATTACTACTAAGTGTTAGAAAAATAATGTTTCTAAAAGCTTAAATTATACCTAGATCTAAGAATGGATATAGACTTTCTATCTGCTAAATAGAAAGAGTTTGAAACCCTCGATTTCCTCCTCTACTCTTTTGGACTTATGGGAGCAAGTTGTAGAGTAGACTCATCTTCATTGCCTTCTGTATTAACTGGCCTAGTAAGCTTGACAGTTATGGGTGGATCAGAGTAAGGCTCAACAACTAAAGGTTGAGTGAAACATGCATCTATTATATGTCTATGATTTTTGTGATAGAGGTGGATCGATAGATCGACCTATCATGGAACATCCAACATTACTAGTAGACTATAAATATTTTGAGATATAGCTTTTTGAGATCGTTCTACCTTATCTTTGACCTTGTAGTCCTAGTCAAGTACTTTTACCTCTAGCTCTAGACGGCATCGTTCCTACATAATGAAAAAAATGAATTGATAAAAACAAATGCTTATTATTTGAATTAAAGTAACGATAAAAAATAATATGAAAATAACATATCGTATAATGGTATTAATAAATTAAAGTATAAATGAAATAACATATAGTAATATCTATTCTTCACTCAAACAAGCATTTACCTACTCAATCCTCAATTTCAATGTCTTTGAAAAGATCATCATTGTTATCACTAGTAGACAAGTTGAACTTTAATTTATCTGTTAAAACATTATCTTCTTTGGACTCTCCAAACAAAAGTTCATCATTTTCATCATCATTATCATCATCATCATCATCATCATAGTCATCTTCTTTGTTTTCCTCATGCAAATCTAAAACTAAATCAACTAATTCAAGACCACTTTCACCCATAATAACATTTAGATCATCAAGTTCTAAAGTATGAAGAATATGAATAGGAGTATATTCATCTTCTTGGTAAAATCCATCAATCTTTTCACTTTGATATTCATTATCATGTAATGATATGTCAAATCTACTCTTAGCTTTAATTTTACAAACAGCCCACCAATCACATCTCTCTCTCTTCCTAGAAGGATAAGCATTACAATAAACTTGTTGAGCTTATTAAGCTAAAATAAATGGCTTATTACTTGAAAAGTTAGACATGTGATTTACTTCAACAAGACCATAACAAGGGTGCATTTTCACACCCTTTTTATTGTCAAACTAATGGCATTTAAATAACATAATCTTATTTTTTATACCAACAAACTTTAGCTCAATGATATCCACTAGTATCCTATAAAAATCATAATTATAATTATTATAGCAACTCCCTTTGATGCATACCACATAATTCATTATTTATTGATTCTACCCATATTGATAAGTGTGAAACACAAAACCATTTACAAAGTACCCTTTGTAAAACTTAGCTATATGCAAAGGACTCTATGCTACCTCCACTATATGGCTACCAACATGATCTTCATTGTTTGAAACCTATAATAAAATATTTATTACTACTAAAACATTTAGAAATACATTATAACTTTATAACTTTAAGAAAGACAATTACAAAATTTTTCAACCATGATGGAAATTTTTTCCTATAATTTGTCAAGTTCACCATCACTAATATTTGGTCTTTCAATCTTTATTACCTTTTCAAATTTCCTACAGGTAATTTAGAGATTATGATGCTTATTTAAATTAAAAGTAAAATATTAGTTTAAAAATTCAAACCATAACTTACTCAACATATGGCCATATCTCTTTGCAATTCAATAAAACATATATCTCAGTTGCTTTGTACTCATCATCATAGAGATATCGAGAAACACCATTTGGATTAAAAGGTCGACCTAGAGAAGTGAAAATTAATAACCATCCCATCACCTCCATTTCACCTCTATCATTATTGCGTGGAACTCAATTTAATCTTGTTGGAACATTAGGATCAAAATAGTATGCTCTAAATGTTGTAATTTCCTAAAAAATGTAAGCTTCATAAATAGTTGCTTCAACATATGCTCAATTTGTTACCTTTTTTTTATAGTAATGCATGCATCTAACCATTATGAATAATGATCAAATTAATCATTTGAATATTGTTATACTTAAATCAATGTTACATGAAAATGTTACTTTTCGAAAATGTACATCCAGCGATAATGAACTAGTCCACCAACTTTAGCCTCATAAGCTAAGTGAATTGGCAAATGCTCCATGGAATCAAAAAATGCTAGCGAGAAGATCTTTTCTAACTTACATAATGTCTCCACAATGTTTTTTTTCCAAGATTTCCATATTCTCTACTTAGTTTTGGTAGAGCAAATATCCTGAAAAAAATGACTCATCTTAGTAATAGCTTTCTAAACTGGATTTGGCAACAAAGCTCGAAAAGCAATTGGAAGCAACCATTGCATAAGCACATGACAATCTAGACTTTTATAGCCATAAAACTTGTTTCCATCATGTACACTTCTTACAATGTTTGAGACATATCTATCAGGGGACCCACCACACATATTATTTATTTGCCCCTGACTTGAAGTAAAAGTTGCTTTTGGCTTGAAAAGTTTCCCATTATATTCAACCAATTTGAATTCAAGCCACTTGTAAAGAACTTTCATATCCATTCTAGCCTTCATATTATCTTGGATTTACCTTTAATATCCATTACCATGTTAAATATATTCTCAAACACATTTCGTTCAATATGCATAACATCTAAATTATAATGAATAAGGAGTGCCAATGGTAACTCCTAAAAATACTTTTCTTTCAGCCAATTATGCATATCTCCAAAACTAAATACTTTTTGCTTCTCATGTAATTTACTGAAGACCACATCAAGAAGTGCACCTACTCAAAACAACATTTTTTCCTTAGATAATTGACGAATCGAGGGATCATTGTCCACACCAATCTTAAACCTATCCTTTTGCTTCCTATAAAGATGATTTAAAGGTAAAAATTATCAATGACAATAAAAAAAATGATGTTTTACCCTCATAATGCAATTAAAAAGCCTTACTTTTGCTTCATGCAATATGGACAAGAAAATCACCCATGACTACTCTACCCTAACAAAATAATGTATGTGGGAAAATCACTAATGGCTCATAAAAGTATTACCCTTAACACAAAATTTTTTTTTCCTAAAAGCATCAAAAGTTTTAACTCTAACCTTCCCTAACAATTTCAACTCATCTATCAAAGGCCTTAATAACACATCTATATGCTAAACTGGACTTTTAGGACCCAAAATAACCATATTTAACCAATATGATTACTTCATGCACATCCATAGAGGCAAATAATAAACAAAAATGATTACTGGTCAACATGAATTCGATTTAACAGATGACCCAAAAAGATTAAACCTATCAGTACATAAACCAATATGCATATTCATGTTTTAACTACAAATAAAGGGTGAATCGATTAAAGTGTTGCCATGCCTCACCATCAATCGAATGTCTAAGTTTCTTATCAATGCTACATCCATGAGCATGCCAGATCAAGTGGTTAGAAGTTTTTGCAGACATATAAGGTCTTTGAAGCTTTGGTATAAGAGGTAAATAATGTAAAACTTTGAAAGGTATGCTATTTTTTTTATTATGGCTTGATGTAGGTTTATACCAGGGATGACCATACACTAAACACTCAAACTCAGTTTTAGCATAAAATAGCATGCAATTATTTTAACCTGCCTATATTTTATTATAACCAAGTACTAGTTCTGTAACTAGTTGCTTCGCTTTATAAAAATTGCCAGCCAATTTCTCATCTTTTGGTAACATTTTTTTAACTATAGACATAATGTGATCCTAACAAGCCGTGCTCATGTTGAACTATGACTTCACATTTGGTAGTTAAGACATAACTCAAAGTTTTATATGTTTTTCATAACCAGGCCATAAAGGTTCATCAACATCATCTAATAGAGAAATAAATTTAGAGGCATTATGATTTAGTAATTCATCATGAACCCAAGACTTTCTCCCACTCCAATCAAATTAAGAATAAGTACCATCAATAACCATCCTCCTATATGGATTCACATCATCTATTCTACTTGAAGATTCACTTTCAACCAAATTATGAATTAAAGACTCTCCATGTGCCAACCAAACCATATGACCATTTTTAAAACCTTTCGAATAGAGATGATAAATCAAATCGTCTCGAGTTTAAACTTTTCTATTATAACATTTCCTACATGGGCATGTAATTTTATTTCGACTAACATATGACTCCTATGAAAATGCAAAATCTACAAATTCTTCAACTATTTTTATGAACTCTTTATGAAGATAGCCTTTCTTATCAACCCGAGCATACATCCAAGAACGATCATGCAACATAATGTAATTTTAAAAATTAATAAAATTCACATGTCAAGTAATGTTCATGTAAAAAAAATGAAAGAGATAGCAAGTAATAATCGAAACAATCTGATTTTTAAAAAGTATATAACATAAAAAAAAGAAAATGATTAAAAAAGCAAATGAATAAATGTAACATAAAAAAATGAAATGATTAAAAGAGCAAATGAATAATAACAATTAAAATCCAACATGTGTTATTTATTATTACTTTGAAAACATCGAAAAACAAATAAGAATGGAATTTAAAGAGTTATTATCCAAATTTCTAGTGTAAGCTTACTATGGGCTTATTTTATTACTTATTATAAATAATAAATAATGGGATGGCTAGAAAGCTAGATACCTATAATTTGTTAATTTGGAATGGCCCTAGATTATGGGTTCCCATGGCTCACTATAGGAAAATCACTATAGATTTACTATGGGCTTCATAATCGATATGCCATCTACATTTAGTTACCTCAATAGTATCTTATTTTCAACAATCTACTAATCATTTGCCATCCACATCATTTCACATCAATTACGTTATTTTCCTTTACATACATTTTATTATAAATATACTTTAGGAGTATTTTAACTTCATTTATTGTGTATATCTCATAAAACCATGCAAGTCATGGATAATATGCAACCATTTTTTATCGAACTATCAATATTCATATATACCAATTCCAAAAAAATATACACCCACATATAAAATACTGACTTGGTTTAGCTGTAATCAACCATCTAATCCAAAACTTAAATAAATTCACTCAAGTTCTTTTCCTAAACTCTCCAATAAAATTCACTTAAGTTTTGTTAGGCTCTAAGAAAAAAATGCATAAATATTGGATTTGTTAGAAGCTTATAATGATAAGATGCTAAACATGCAAGATTTAAATTCTTAATATAATTCATAAACAAATATAAATAATCATATTAAAGATTAGTCAAAAATAAGAAAATAAAAATAATCATACTAAACAAATATAAATAATCATATTAAAGATTTAAAACTCTTAATATAATTCATAAACAAATATAAATAAACAAAATTTCGATGCCCTTTCTTGGTTTTCCAAACTTTCCTTTAACATTCCCATTAACATATTCAAAAGACATTAACATTCTATTATCTATATATTTTAGCATTACATATCCAACCTTCCTTAGCATTGTGTTCAAAATCTATAAACTTGATTCAAAACTCAGCCTAAAATATGAAAGTTAAACCAATCAGTAAAAAAATAGTTTACTTCACTTTGAATTATTTACCTCACAAATTTTAAAAGACAATACCATGTTTTCAACACATTTATTCTATTTTTCTTTCGTTAATCATTTTGAAAATTTTGTTTTTATTGAAATTGAGAAGGTGTCCTCTAACAGTATTAATTAATTTTTAATTAATTCTATTACTATCTTAATCTTTTTTTATTATTTGTTTAAGGGTTGTTTAGATACTAATTTTGTCCAGGTCTTTTTTTCAATAATCTTGAATATCAAAGATTAAGAATTTAATGGCCATCCTCATTCAAAGCAATTTTTTTTAGATGAATTAGACATTCTTAAAAGCTTTTCATTCATATTTAAATGTCCATAAATTCACGTCACAAAAAAAAGTCATATTTTGATCTCTGATTTTGGATATATAGGATGAATATTTAAGAAAAATTATTTCTAATATTTTTTGTCAAAATTTTGAAAATCTATCTTTACAGATGTTATCAAGGTTAAATTTTCCATTTTTAGGAATTTTTCAAAAATTTTTCGTTAAAATTGAGAAGTTGACTGTGACATATTTTTACTGATTTTAGTGTGGTATTTAATATGCACTCCAAAGAATCACAAATATTCAAGGAAAATTTTATATTGACATTTTATTCCACAAGATGCCAAGTTAGCTATTTTAGAAATTAATTTTGAAACTTTCACAGTATCGCCAATATTATACTCATAACATTTTCCTGGTAAAATTATTTTTAATTTCGAATTATTATCTTTGCCATTTATTAATATTTTGAACGATATGTTTTATCTAATTCATTTTACATAAGTTTCAATATAATTTTTTTAAATTTCCTTAGTTTTGAAATACGAACTTTTTTATTTGTAAACTTTTTGGTAGAATTTTCTCCAGTTTTGATTTTTCAAAATTTTAAAATTCTTTAAATATTCACATTTAATCATTGTTAAATTAGTTTCAAAAAAACATTTTATTTTATAAATTTTTGCATTTTCATTTAGAATTTTTCTATTTTTAAGATATGAAGTTTTCTACTCCGTAAATTTTGGGAAGATTTTTCTAAATTTATAATTTCTAAAATTCTTTAAATATTATTATTTAAATCATATTAAATCAGTGTTGAAAAATTCACTTTATATTATGAGTTTTGCATTTTCTTTCATAATTCTCCTGTTTTAAAAATATGGAGTTTTCTACTCAGTAAATTTTTTGGTAAGATTTTTCTAAGTTTATAATTTTTAAAATTCCTAAAATATTATTATTCAATTCATATGAAATCACTTTTAAAAAATTCATTTTATTTTATGAGTTTTTCATTTCTTTCATAATTTTTCTATTTTTGAAATATAGTTTTTTACTCCATAAAATTTTTCAGTAAGATTTCTTTGAGTTGACAATTTTTAAAATTCTTTAAATATCAGTACTGAAATCATAGTAATTCAGTTTATAAAATTTCAATTTATTTTGTGAATTTTGCATTTTTTACATGAAATAATTTTTCTCGATAAAAGTTTTTCTCGTAAATTTTCATGAGTTTGTTATTTTTAATATTTTTTTGTAAATTAAAATTGTTTTTATTATCAGAATAAATTAAATTTGAATCATATGAAATTTTATTTTAAATACATAATTTTTAATTTTTACAATTTAGCTTTTATAATTTTATAAATTAATATAAATATCATACAAAATGTTCTAGGAATCAATGATATCATGCATGACATCACTTATAAGAAGACAAAAATCATAAATTTAAATCAAATCAAGTTGTCAAAAATTAAATCAAATTTAATAAATAAATAAATAAAGAAAAAATCCCCAGAAAACTAGGGAATTTCAGCCCATGGTATTTTCACCACCATTTGGCCATCCACCACTTTTATAAATGGGGGTGGTTTTAGTTCTTTGAGGACCTTTAGGCTTGGTTAAAAAAATAAAAAAGCAAAACACTAGAAAATATGCATTTTACTTAGTTTTTTCAAAGTTTTTTTTAAGGTATAATACTTGTTTTCTTTTCTTTTCTTCATTTTGATTCATTTTCATTCTTATTCATAAGCCAAAATCATGTTAAGGTTCATGGATTTACATCCATGTTGAAAGGCTAAACATGGTGGCTTTAAAAATTTTTTTATTTTTTTACCTAATCTTGTTATATTTGTATAATATTATTATTATTGTTGCGATTTTGATTTTGTTGTATTGATGCTGATTTTTAAGTTATTTTATTGTTCATATGCTGATTAGAATACTATTATATTTAGTTTATAATTTTTTATTTTGGTTTAAGATTAGTAATAATTATTTATTTTTGTTTATTTTTATGAATTTTTTTAATATCAAAATATGTTTAGATTTGTTTTTTTTTTTTCACCTTGGGCGAATCTGATTGGAGTTGATAATGATGATTTTGTGCTCATTTTTGTTTTGATTTCATGATTTTAACATTATTTCATAATATTAGTAAACACGGGGACTAAATAGCAAAAGTTGTAAAAGTTTTTATGTGATATCTTTGGCTTGGCTAAGAGCTTTGTATGCCATGAGATTTCTGACTCATGAGTTTGTAAGCATGTTTCAGGTATTTTCAATATTTTAGGGATCATTTTGCAATTTTAAGAAGTTTATGGACTAAATTGCAAAATATGAGAAATTATGATTTATGGCTAAAAGTGTTTGGCTAAATATTTGCATACATTCTTGCCATGTTTTTTTTGTGATTCTTTGCTGGTTTGATGATTTGTTGTGATGTTTTGTGATATTTTATCATATGGGTTCAAAATGTAATTTTACAAAGCTGAGGGATTATTTTGTAAAATATAAAAAAGTATTATTTTAAGGCTAAAAGTGTTTGGCCGTGTTCTTGTTGATATATTTGTTGTATTTTCGATGTATATTTCATGTGATTTAATGATTTTTAAGGCATTTTACCATTTAGAGATTAAAATATAAATTTTAAAAAGTTTAGGGATTAAATAGTAAATTTTAAGTCTTTAGTGGTAGAATTGTCATTTAGCCACTTTTAATGATTTTTATTATTTCCATGGCCTTCTGTAGGGATATAGACATTTTAAAAAACTTTTCGTATTTGTTTTGTCTTCCGAAGGATACGAAATGTAATTTTTAAAAATTTAGGGGCTTGATTGTAAAGTTTTCCATTTTAAGTCAAAATTAAACTTTAGCTTTTCTATTTAGACTAAATTCATCTACTTTTCAACATTTTAGTGTCCATTAGGGTGCCGGGATACTTTCACGACAAAGTTAAAGCTATACCCTAAGGGTATTTTGGTAATTTTTCTAAAATTGAGTTTTAGATAGTAACCAAGATGCTTCTATGCAAAAGAAGCATATTTAGGATAGGTTCATTCAGTTTTTATCATTTTAGCACTCGTTAGGGTTATCGGGATACTTTAATGTCGAAGGTATACCTTATGGGCATTTTGGTAATTTTTTTACCAAGATACTTTCATGTCTAAGGTATACCTTAGGGAATTTTGGTAAGTTTTCTCATCAGGATGTTTTTAAGCCAAAGGTGAATTTATCGGATTATTTTAGCTTTCCTAGATCATTTTAAGGCTTATCAGAGTTACCGGGATACTTTCATGTCAAAGGTATACCTTAAGGGCATTTTCGTAATTTTTTTTAAGTTTGGTCTTAGATAAGCATTAGGATGCTTTTAGACCTAAAGTGCATATTTAAGATAGGTTCACCCTTTTTCAATCATTTTTGAATCCTTTAGGCAGTACCGAGATACTTTTATGCAAAAAGTATTCTAGGGGTATTTTTGTAATTTTGCATTAGAACCAAATCATATACGAGTACCAGGACACTTTCAAGTTGAAAGTACACATTAAGAATAGGTTCATCATATCAAGTCATTTCTAGGTCATAAAGTCCATATTTTTAATAATTAAATTTTTTTATAAATAAGGTAATATCTCCTACTTAAATTAATACTCAGGATTCCTACTAAAATATGTAAGGAATTTTATGGATTATTTAAATAGTGAGATATCATTTTCAAATAGGAAGTCAAGATTTTTTAATTTTGGAAAAATAAAACCTTTCATATTCTGCATGGTTCTTCAGTGGGATATGATAGAGAATTCATGCCCACTTAGTTCCCCAGGAAGGTTCAAATAATTTTGTGATTTCTAAAAGTAATAAAACCTGACTTTCCTTGGAATAATATACTAGTTTAATAAAATATTATGAGAATCATTATTAAATATTAAATATTGAAACCGAATAAAAATCAAATTTATTTTAACATATAGTTATAAGGTACCAATTGTTGGGCATCACAAGAAGGTCAATCCTTACTTGTAATTGTAACCGACTCTCAAGCCCTTTTTACACGATCTCTGGTATGAGCACAGAGCTCAAAGTTTATTTTTAGAGGTTTCAAAATCCTTAAAATATGAACTTTGGTAGGTGACCAATTTAACCTGGCCAAAATAGATTAACGGTAACTCAAAAAAAGGTCATTTCGAAACTACTATTTAAGAAAGTCGAGTGAGCGATTCATTTCAACAACTCAATCCTCAAACACAAAAGATATAAAAAATGTAATTAATAATTATGTGGTCCCCTAAATTGAAATAAAAAATGTTATATAGATATATATAGGAATAAAAAGATACATTTGTCATTTTAAGTCAGGCTGGTCAAGATTCGTATCTGTACCACATTGTGATAGCTTGGTGACTCCGCTAGAGAGATCTTAGTGAGTCAGGCCTAAAATTAATTACACGTTAAATAAATCTTGATTAATATGGTTTCAACAAATATTTAATTATAATTCTCAAAAAATTATTATTATTATTATTATTATTTTGCTTAATTTGTCTTTGTGTTTCTTTTGTTGTCCTTGGGATTTAAAATAAGGGTGTTATTAATGTTTCTGGAAAAAAAGTCATTCATCCCTTCACACCCATTAAGCACGAATGCAGTAGTTTCTTTTTTAGATCTCTGAAAGGGGCATAGCTACCTAATATTTTAGGAAAGGGCAAAGTAGCTCTACCTTCTGAGAGGTATTAGCCTTTGTCTGGGCCAGTGGAAAGCATGCCCGGTATATTCCTATACCTACCTGAGGTGTTAGCCTTGTTACGGGTATGAAAGATATTCCCACTTGAATTGGACCCTTTCCAATGTAAACCTGTGTCGGGTAAGGATAGGGTACCTTATTAGTCCATTTTGGGCTCGAGAAGCAATTCGAGAATCAATTTAGAGGTCTGACCTAAATTTCATTTAGTGAACTTAGTAATCTCCTAGTTAAAATCACACCTTATTTTAGACATCATCAGAAATTAGGAACACATGAAGGGATAAATATGCATTTCTTTTTTTTATGATAATATTTTTGTTATGTGGTGTTTTTTTTTTGTTTTGCGTTACGTTATATTGTTTGAACTTATTATCTTTTATGGATGCTAACTCGTTTTTCTTTTTTTTCCTTCTTTTATGCATTTTTCATTTGCATATAGGGATGCTTGCTTTAAATTTGAAGTTTAGCTCAATTTAATTTTTGTTAGACTTTATGGGTGAACAAGTGCATGCGATAGTTTTTTCTAAAACATTCGAGGAAGTTTGTACTGAGTCAGAATCATATCAGAAGGAATGGATTGAATTTATACCAAGGGAATTTATGTTAGAATTACTGAAGATTAGGCATTTAGATGCATGATAGAATAATTTAACAAACTTGGCTGATATATGGGATGGTTGGAGCAATGGGAGGCAAGCTTAGTTTATTGAAAAGTGTGGACATATCACCCTCATTCTTAAAATAACAATAGACAAACAAGTGGTCCATGCTTTGATCAAGTTCTGGGATCCGTCTACAGATGTTTTTCATTTGGTCAGCATGATATGACCCCTACAATAGAGGAGATTGCATTTGTACTTAGATTGAGGCCTTTAAAGGTAAGACCTATATATTTTAAGGAACGTAACCCAACAAGTCTCTAGAAGAAGTTAGGACATATCCTTGATTTACCACCCTAGTCAACATTACATTATATTAAGCGTAAAGCCAATACTAGTGTTATCTCATGGTGGTTTCTGGAGGAATACATTCAGGAACACTCAAACAAGGAGGAATCCTTACTGCTAATGCCTTGGCTATCTATAAATTAGTGTTTTTTCCAAGGATACTTGGGCACATTGAAGTAGTTGTAGTGGACCTCTTTAAGCAATTCAAAAGGAACATGTATCCTACTACTGTTATTCTAGTCGAGATCATCTGAGCACTTAACGTGTGCCAAAAATCAGGTCGAGGCAGGTTTTTTGATAGTGCGTTGTTACTATACATCTAGGCTCAAAGCCATTTTTAGGGTGAATGTGCTATTAAAGTAAGCCGTACTTCTCACATTTTGTTCCTCTACAAGAATTCATCAAGAAACGTTGACACAATTCAGGATCAAAAAATCCATAGGTGGAAAAATTGAAAATTTTGGCTACTACGAATATAACATGGCGAGCTCCTTGGTTTATGCTTAAACCTTTTCTATATCGATGTGGCTAGTTGCTTTTTGTGCCTTTTCTTGGATTATAGGGAACCATAGGATATACACTGCTCTTGGTTCGACAATAATACAGATCGCAACAGTTTATTCCTATGACTTCTGGGTTGGCTAGCTTAGATTTAAACTACTCTAGAAAAGGTTATAAGAGTACGCTCTAATCAACAACCTTAAATTAGGGACAAAGGTATGAATCAGGAATAAGTGCTTACACAGATCAAACTACTCGGGTATGATGTCTGTAAGCATATTTGAGGATGTAATTTAATTATCCTGAATATAGATGGATTTAATCCTCAGGTGTTTGTACAACCATAACTTCCATGCCTTCTAATGTGGAGTTGATAAAATAAGAAGTTGAGAGAGATCGTAAAAAATAGGCCGCGAAAAACCAAGCTTTTTAAGAAGTTATGTACTTGAAGATGAAAATAGAGGCTAAGGAAAAAGATGTCAAGAAAATGGAAAAACAGTATAACTTACTGAAACAAGATTGGATAGAGCAAAATAAAAAGATGAAACTTGCCGGCATATCCGAAAGTTCGAGCAGATCTTCTAGTAAGACATCAGAAGAGATGCCAAAACTTTGCGAAGAGCTGGGGATATGGAAAACAAGGGCTTTAGAAGAAGCCAAAGTAGTTGTTTTCGAAAGGGATAAGAAAGCACATGCAGACACCTGCACTCGATTAAGGAGATCTACAGAACAAAATGAGCAGCTCAGGATTACTTTGGGTGAAAAGCGAGAAAGAACGGCCAAACTGATCCAAGAAAGAGAAATTCTTACTATAACTATTAAGGAGATAAGATAAGTCTTGCTTTAACAACAACATGATATTAGTGCCTGGGCACAAGCTTATCTAGAAATGTATACATATATATATATATCCTTAGATAATAAGCTATATTGGGTCGAGAATGAGTCTAATAGATGGAAGGCCAACACTTTAGGTCAGTAATTCTACATTGATCATCTTACACAGTAGATTTACTTGGTGGTCATTCAAGCAAGACATATAGTGGTGAAAATTCTTGTTCTAAAAAGTCAAATTAACCTTGTTAGCGAATTTGGTCCTGTTGTACTTATGTTTCTGGAACAAATAGAATAGCAATATGACCTGATTAGAACTTTCCTCGGATGTAATCCAAGCATTATAGATAATGTGTAACCCTTTTGCCAAGTCAATGGAAATTCATGATTTTGAAATTTTTTATGAAAGCAAGGCGCTCCTATAAGTGTATTTATATATTCATATCATGCATTTGCATCTTTAACCTACATATTACATTCATTTATTAATAAATTCATAATAAAATTGCAATATTCTTTTTAAGGTTTTAAACATTGCTAATCAAGAGAGACCTACCGAACAATAACCCACTCATCGCTATTACACTAGACTTAGAGTGAGGAAAATGGTGGAGGATCAGTTGGCAAGATTGGAAAGACTTGAAGAAAGCCAATTGCCAACTTCAATCCAAAGAGGATACGATCGAAAGGTAGAAAGAAATACAAGCACAAATCACTAGGTTATGGAATTACTATTGGTAAGAGAATCAGTGCACACACTTAAAATTAGTCTTACTCCTACCGGCTCATTTGGGGAGTTCAACTTGAGACACAACAAGCACCTGTACAAGAAACTCAAACCTTGAATATGCCAACTATGCAAAAAAATACCCTTGAAGCTACACCACCTCTAATGATTGTTATTAATTCTGATGCTCTCTCACATGGAGTTGATACTAGAGTTGCATAATAGGAGACAACAATTCCTGCCACTGTTAAAGAAGTAGAACGACAAAGATAGAAAGCCAAATTGAGGTAGATATTGAGAAAGAAAAATTATAGCTTTTAGAAAGAAGGTTAAAAGACATAGAAAAAGATAAACTTTACACTAACATAGATGCTGAAGATCTTAGTCTGGTTTTCGATTTGGTTTTGCCACCGAAGTTTAAAATGCCTGAATTTGAAAAAAATAAGGGCACCACTTCTCCAAAAGCTCACATCAAGATGTTTATTCGAAAGTTGGCAAGCTATTCACACATTACAAGCTCCTCATTCACTATTTTCAGGAAAGTTTAACTGGGTCAGCGTTAAACTGGTATAACAGTTTGACTCATAGTCAAATTCAATGCTAGTCAAATTTAGCCAATGCTTTCCTACAAGAGTACAAACATATGGCTGAATGGGTTCTTGATAGCTTAACCCTTCAAAATATGGAGAAAAGCCCACTGAGTCTTTTAAAGAGTACGCTCAAAGGTGGAAAGATGTAGCTTCTCAAGTGCAACCTCCTTTAATTGAGAAAAAAATGACCATGTTGTTTATAGGCACTTTGCATCCTCCCTACTATGATAAGCTAGTAGGGAATGCAATGAAGAATTTCTTCAATCTCGTTATTGCTGGAGAAATGATTAAAGCTACCATAAAGGTAGGAAAGATTGCGATAGGTGAATCCTCCACTTAAAAAAAGACTGGACTTGCCAAAAAGAAAGAAGAAACTTTGTCCACCAATTATGTTAGCCAAATCAAGGATCCCATCCTTTTTACTAGAATCAAGGTCAACAATCCCAAAACTCTCTTTCTTTTAATGCATCTCGACTTTCGCCTCATCAAGGCCATCAACTACTACCCTAAATCATCTTTAAAACCAAATACAAACCAATCCGAATCAATTAACTCAAAGAAATGGCCGATCTAGATCTCATCAAGGGTTGCTAACTTATTCAAGAAATATTTGATAAACTTTTGGAGGCTTGATTGCTGGCTCCACTTTTTACGAAACTGTATGAGGGTAATTTACCTAACTTGTATGATCCATATGCCTACTGTGAATACCATGCAGTAGTAGGTCATCCAATCGAAATTTGTACTATTTTTAAAAATAAGGTCCATAGCCTTATTAAAAGAGAAGCTTTTAAATTTGATACTGCCCTGAGACCTAATGTAGTAGCAAACCCTCTACCCAATCATCCCAAGTTAAGGGTTAATGCTTAATTGCTGAAAAGAACATTAGGTGAAAAAAATGTTCTAAAGGTCAAAACTCCAATGCAAAAAGTTTGGGCTAATGTGACTAAAGGCAAAATCTTTAGTCAGAATCATGAATGTATAAATAGCCAACTGAACTCTGGCCTAAACTTTTGCAAATTTCATGTTATTTAGGGGCATAATTTACAAAATAGTTCAAATTTTTTGTATCTGATGCAAAAAATGATGGATAATTATGAAATTGAATTTTATACAAAAATCATTGCACTAGAAGAAAAATCAGTCAATATGACTGATGAAGGGTCCTCAAAATCGCCATATGGGGTTGGTCGTCCATTGATTATTTATTGTAATAACCAAAAACCATCCCTTCTAAGAATGAGATTGCCTCAAAGCTTATCATTCAAACTCTTACAAGTTTTTCACAGAAGGACAATAAACAGATGCCTTGGAGATATGATGCTAGAGTAGTAACCTTAGAAATCTTGACAAGTCAACTAGCAGCAATTGATATTACTGAGGTCAGTCATTTCACTCAAAGTGGGCATGTTTACAACCCAAAAACTAGTGAAGCCACTACTAGATCAAAAATGAAGGGGCAAATGTCTAAGAAGGCTGTAGCTATTGAAGATAGTCTTATGGAAATCTAAGAACCTATAAAAGAAAAAGATGCTACTGATTTTTTAAATTCATAAAACACAGTGAGTATAGCATCATATATTAGTTAAAGCAGTAGCTAGTAAAAGTTTCTATATTGGCATTACTGCTCAGTTTTGAGACTCATAAAAATGCTTTATTAAAAGTGCTTAATCGGGCTTATGTCCCACAAGACATTTCAGTCAACAAGTTAGATCGTCTGGTGAATAATATTGTTATTGACAATTTTATTAGCTTTAGTGATGATGAGATCCTACTAGATGGGTCTACTTCCACCAAAGCTTTGCATATAACAACTAACTACAATGGGACTATACTTCTTAAAGTGCTTATTGACAATGGTTCAACATTAAATGTCATGCCATGGGTTACTTTGTCTCGATTGCTAGTAGATTGCAATTAGCTTAAGCATAACCAAATAGTGGTAAAAGCTTTTGATAGTGCTAAGAGAAAGATCAAATAAGTTATTTTGTTTTCTTTAATTATCAGCCTTTGTCCTTTTGAAGTGGAATTTCATGTATTAGATATTGCCCCTGCATACAACTATTTGTTGGGATGACCCTGGATACACTCTGCCGATGCTGTACAATATTCTTTTCAACAAAAAGTCAAGTTTATAGTGGATGATAAATTGGTTGACGTATCTGGAGAGGAAGATATAATCGCCATGACTTCAACCGATGCCGTTTATGTCCAAACAAATGGTAATACGAAAGAATGCTCATTTAGAACATTTAAGGTTGTCAATGATATTTTCATTGCTGAAAGATCACTAATTTCGAGGCTTCACCTCTCTAAAAACACTCATATGGGTTTAAAGCTCACGGTGGGAAAAGGTGCCCAAATAGGAAAAACGCTTGGAAAATGCCTACAAGGGATAAGTCGATCTATTCAAATGGTCGATAAAAGAGACATATATGGATTAGGCTACAAACCTAGCTAGAATCAAAAGAGAAAATTTGAGAAGAGAGTGCTAAAGGAAAGAATTCGGGTCAAGGTTTAGTTTTTTATCCTTCTTTAAAGGAAACCTTTTGCTATGGTGAAATCATCAATTTTGCTACTCAAGGAAAAAAATAAGCGATCATATGATGGTGATCATCCTAAGTTTTAAGAATTTACAAGTGAATGCAATTGAATAAAAAAATGAATAGTTAAAGAATGATCATGGAATCAAGCCTTGCCCTCTTGGATATGTCTGGACAATTTGGATTGTTACTTAGAGAACTATGGTGTCTAGGCTTAATCCAAAGTAATTCTAAGAACTCACCTCGTTTGTTTTGCCCAAAATATACGAGAATCTTTTTGTAAAGGGCATAAAATGTCATATAATCATTTTAGAAATGAAATGCATGAACTTTTTGTATATATTTTATCTCTTTCACATTTATATTCTTTTTCATTTTCATTACACCATATTTTCTTATTTGCCCATTTTTGTTTTGTTTACTCTTACAGATCTCTAAATCAAAAAGAAAAAGATGATCTCATTTAGAGTTTAAAAGTTAATTTAAAATAGTATATTTGTTTAAATGGGGATGATCTTGAAGAAGATTTCAATGATTGCACTCTGCCACCTGAATTGTTGAGATTAATTTGCAGTAGAATAGTCAAATAATGCTTCATGAAGAGCTTATAGAGGTTGTAAATTTAGGAGATGAAGATGACAGAAAAAAAGTTAGAATTGGAACTATTAACACATCCACTACTAGAACAAAGTTGATAAATCTACTTCAGGAGTTTCATGATTTTTTTGCATGGTCATATCAAGATATGCTAGGAATAGTGGTCCATAAGCTACCTTTAAAATTTGGATGTAAGTCAGTCCAGTAGAAATTAAGAAGAATAAAGCCGAAATTATTTTTGAAAATTAAAGAAGAGGTGAAAAAGTAGTTTGATGCTGGATTCCTTGAAGTGGCAAAGTATTTGAAATGGGTTGCTAATATTGTCCTAATTCTTAAGAAAGATGGAAAAGTTAAAATGTGTGTAGACTATCAGAATTTGAATCGTGCAAGCCCAAAAGATGATTTTTCTTTTCATCATATTAACATTTTGATTGATAACACTGCAAAGAATTATTTGTTCTCTTTCATGGATAGATTTTTGGGTTATAATCAAATTAAAATGGCACATAAAGACATGGAGAATACCACTTTTGTCACTGTCTGGGGTACGTTTTGTTACAAAATAATGCCATTCAGGCTAAAAAATGCAAGGGCAACTTCCCAAAAAGCGATGGTCACTTTATTCCATGATATGATGCATAATGAAATTAAAGTATATGTGGACGACATGATTGCCAAGTCTCCTCAAGAAGAAAGGCATGTCATAGTTTTACAAAAATTGTTCAAAAGGCTCAGAATGTACTAGTTGAAGTTAAACCTAGCAAAATGTACTTTTGGTGTAAGATCAAGGAAGTTATTAGGCTTCATTATAAATAAAAAGGGGATTAAGGTTGATCATGATAAAATTAGAGCTATTTAAGGGTTGCCACACCCAAGGACAAAAAAAAAAGTAAGAAGCTTCCTTGGGGATTGAATTACATTTCCCATTTTATTTTCCAGTTCAAAGACAAATATGATCTAATCTTTCAGCTTTTCTAAAAACACAAACTAGGAGAATGGGATGAAGAATGCCTAATTGCATTTGAAAAGGTGAACAAGTGAAACAATATTTGGTAAATCCTTCAGTCCTCGTACCCTAGTTCTAGGACGTCTTCTTATGCTATACCTTTCTATGTTTGAGTGATCAACGGGATGTGTATTGAGGCAACATGAAGAGACTAGTAAGAAACAAAGGGCCATTTATTACTCAGTAAGAATTTTTTGGATTATAAGGTAAATTATTCTCAAAAAGAGAAAATATGTTGTGCCCTAGTTTGGACTACAAAAAAGGTTAGACAATATATGCTATATTATACTACTTGGTTGATCACAAAAATCAATCCAATCAAGTATATTTTTAAAACTCTAGTATTGTCTAGAAGAATA
Source organism: Adansonia rubrostipa (assembly GCA_038381775.1). NCBI lineage: Eukaryota > Viridiplantae > Streptophyta > Magnoliopsida > Malvales > Malvaceae > Adansonia > Adansonia rubrostipa. The sequence continues at coordinate 5,597 of JBBYHM010394833.1, read as the reverse complement.
GCAAGAAGGCAAGTCTTATTATCAGAATATGATATAGTTTATGTGAGCAAAAAGTAGTTAAATAAGGTGTTATTGCTAAATTCCTTGCAAGCTGAGCCCTTGATGATTATCAGCCATTAGATTTTGATTTTCCTGATAAAAATTTGCTGAATGTTTCTATTAAAAAGGATGGTAATTAAATAGAGGAACTAGAATGGAAAATGTATTTTGATAGAGCCTCAAATGGTCTAGGTCATAGAATTAGAGCAATTCTCATATCCCCACAAAAAGATTACTATTATTTTACTGTTAAGTTTGATTTTGATTGCATAAATAATGTGGTAGAATATAAAACATGCGTTACGAGACTTTATACAGCTATTGAGAGAAATGTTCAGGAGTTGAGGGTATATAGGGATTCAGCCCTGGTAATCTATCAATTATGCGGGAAATGGAAGACTTAAGATTCAAGGTTAGCCCAAAATAAAAAGTTGATTCTAAAACTATTGCAAGAATTCAAGAAGGTAGATTTTATTCATTTGCCTCAAGATAAAAATCAAATGGCAAATGCTCTTGCCACCTTTGCCTTGATGTTTAAGGTGAATGAGAAAGAAAAAGTAATCTTGATCCATATGAGTTTGTATAAGTTCTCTGTACATTGCCACAATGTTAAAGTTGAACCGAATCGCCGTCCATGTTATTATGATATTAAGAGGTACCTTAAAGATCGAGAATATCCAGACAATGCCTCTGAAAATGATAAGAAGACATTAAGAAGGTTAGCAATGAGCTTTATCATGGATGGTGAAATTCTTTACAAGAAACACTATGATCAGACATTATTCATTTAAAAGAAATACTATGATCAAACATTATTAAAATGTGTAAATGCCCTTGAAGCACAAAGATTTTGGAAGAAGTACACGAAGGAGTTCATGGAATTCATGCTAATAGACACAAAATGATGAGACAAATTATGAGATTGGGATTTTTTTGGATGACTATGGAAGGAGATTGTATGAAATATGCTCGAAAGTGCCATAAATGCCAAGTCTACATGGATAAAATTCATGTGCGCCTTCGCCACTATGTGTCATAATTGCTCCATGGCCTTTTTCTATATAAGGCATGGATGCTATTGGGCCAATCACCCCTACAGCTTCCAACTGTCATCGTTTTATCTTAGTGGCTATAGATTATTTCACCAAATAGGTTGAAGTTGCTTCTTACGCGAATGTGACAAAGTTGATAGTGATAAAATTTTTGAAAACTAATATCATTTGTAGATTTAGAACACCTAAGATGATTATAATAGATAATGCCTCTAACTTGAATAATAAATTAATGACAAAAGTATATACCCAACTCAAGATCGCTAATCATAATTCGATAACATACCGTCCAATGATGAATAGTAGTGGAAGCGATCAATAAAAATATTAAGAAAATCATGGCAAAAATGGTGGACACTTTAAAGATTAGGATGAAAAACTCCCTTTTGCACTCTTAGCCTATCAAACTTCAGTTCGGACCTCTACTGGGGCAATGTCTTACTCATTGGTATATGGCACAGAAGCTGTTCTACCAATTGAGGCTGAAATTCCCTAGTTTTAAGTGTTGATGGAAACTAAATGAGAGGAAGCTGAGTGGGTCTGAGATTGCTATGAACAGTTAAATTTATTAAAGAAAAAAGGCTATAAACGATCTAGCATGGGTGAATATATCAGAAGAGAATGTGAGAGCCCATGATAAGAAACTCCATCTAAAACAATTTTACAAAGGGAGTTAGTGTTAAAGAAAATCCTTCTTGGCCAAAAGGATCCATGTGGTAAATGCGCTCTGAATTGGGAAGGTCTCTATATGGTTAAAAAACTATTTTTTGATAGGGCATTAATTTTAGTAGAAATGGATGGGCACACTCTACCTAATCCTGATAACGTGAAAAAGTATTATGTCTAAAAGGCAAAAAAATGGAAAAAAGAGAGAAAAACAAAAAAAAAGAAAGAAATAAAGGAAAAAAAAGAAAAAGAAAAAAAAGATAGAGGAGTTGAAATATGGAGGCCTCAAGCCAAAAACTCGAAAAAAGGCGGCTCAGGCAAAATAAGGCTTGGGATAAAATCTACTAAAAACTCAAGACTAAAAAGGAAAGCATTGTGCAATCAAAAACATCTTCAAAAGGATACAGTGTTCCGTTCAAAAAAAGACTTTTGAAGAATTGAATGAAGATTCCAACCATTTGAATGAAACCCAATTTCATTCTATACATCATACATATCATTATTAAAAAAACTAAAATTGTATTCCTTCACTCTATTAGAACATAATTAAACATTTTAATTATACCTTTGCCATTCTTTCATTTTTACCTTTGCCATTTTCATTTGTACCCTCATCTTTTTATTTATGCTTTTGACATATGCATATATTTTTGATAAATGATGAGTGAAATTTTAAAAAATAAATAAATAAAATAATAATAATAATAAACAATAAAAAATTTCTTTGCATTACTTCGGATTGGGATTAAACATTATAGGGACTCTGGTTATGGTTTTGATTTTTCAAACATTCTAGGAAAGGATAAAATTAATCAATTGATAATATGGATAAGTATCATCAAAGGAAAAAAATTTGGAAGTCATAGTTAAAGGACATTTTTGGTAAGTGAAAAATGAATTCTTCACTACAAGTTTTAGATGTAGGCAATATCAACTTTATTCTTCCTATTCAGCCACAAGAAGCTTGGGATCTAAGCATCATGAACCTTACTTTTCTTACCCCCAAAAAAATGTTCATAACATTTTCTAAGAATGCCTTTAACTCCAAGTATTGGAGCAATTTCAGTTCGCCCATACATTTTTTAGAAATACCTTCAAATTGAGGTTTAGCACTTACTTTCTTGGCCAAAAAAGAAAGACGATTTTTGCAAAATTTTTTAAAATACCTTCAAATTCTAAAATAGGCTGGATCCGAATTAACAATGATCAAATTCATGGATTACGTAAAGGAATCATGGGAGGACATCACATGCATTTTGTATGCATTTGCATTTAATTTGCAAGAAAGTTAAATGTGATGATGAAAGAGAGCACCAATCATGCTTATTCCCTCAAAATCCAAAGGTAAGTCCATTATCTTTTCAAATTAATCAAGCATCAAATGTTATCTCAAACCTTTTCATTTGTTGGCTTGTCAGTTTTATCCTAGTCAACCTTATTATTTATTGACTTATCGATTTTGTCCCGATCAACCTTTCATTGATTGAGCTATCAATTTTATCTCGGTCAACCCTTTTCATTTGTTGACTTATCAGTTTCATCCTAGTTAATCCTTTTTATTTGTTGACTTATTAGTTTTGTCCTAGTCAAATTTTAATTTCTTGATGTCAGTTTTGTCCCAGTCAACATTTTTTATTTGTTGACTTATTGATTTTATCTCGGTCGACCCTTTTTATTTGTTAACTTATCAATTTTGTCCCGATTAACCTTGTTATTTGTTGAATTATTAGTTTTATCCTAGTCAACCCTTTTATTTATTGACTTATCGATTTCATATCGGTCAACCCTTTTCATTTATTGACTTATCGATTTCATCCAGGTAAACCCTTTTCATTTATTGTCTTATTTATTTTGTCCCGATCAATCTTATTATTCGTTGACTTATTGGTTTTGTCCCAGTTAACCCTATTATTTTTTGACATGTTAGTTTCATCTCGGTTAACCTTTTTCATTTGTTGCCTTATCAATTTCATCTCGGTCAACCTTTTTCATTTGTTGACTTATAGATTTCATCTTGGTTAACCCTTTATCTTTGTTGACTTATCAGTTTTATCCTGGTCAACCCTTTTCATTTGTTGACTTGTTGGTTTCATCTCAATCAACCCTATTATTTGTTGACTTGTTGGTTTTTCCCTGTCCACCTTATTATTTGTTGACTTATCAGTTTCATCCTGGTCAAGCTTTTCATTTGTTGACTTGTCTGTTTAGTCTCGATCAACCCTTTTCATTTGTTGAGTTGTCAATTTCATCTTGGTCAACCCTTTTCATTTGTTGACTTATTAGTTTTATCTCGGTTAACCCTTTATCTTTATTAACTTATTAGTTTTGTCCCAGTCAACCTTTTCATTTGTTGACTTGTTGATTTTGTCCTAATCAACCCTTTTATTTGTTGACTTGTCAGTTTTATCCCAGTTAACCCTTTATCTTTGTTGACTTATCATTTCATCTTGGCCAACCCTTTTATTTGTTGACCTGTAGGTTTTAGCCCAGTCACCCTTTTACAATTTAGGTTTTCCCCTAGTCATTGTTTAAATTTAATGTTTCCATTTTACAATAATTAGTTTCTATGCTCATTACTAGTTTTGATTATTTTTCCCAGCTTAATGACCGGATCAAAATTATGTTTATTTAGTCTTTGCCCTATTCATGATTCTAAGTGACGATAAAAAAGGGCAGCTGTAGACACCTAATTTCATCCGTGTCCTTTTTCTAATAATCTTGAATATCCGAGATTAAGAACTTAATAGCCATCCTCATTCAGAACAATTTTTTTAGATGAATTAGACATTCTTAAAACCTTTTTATTCATACTTAAATGGTCGTAAATTCACATCACAAAAATATAAAAAAACCATATTTTGATCTCTAATTTCATATATATAGGATGAATATTTTAAAAAATTATTTTTAATATTTTTGTGTCAAAATTTTGAAAATCTATCTTTGCAGATGTTATCAAGGTTAAAATTTCCATTTTTAGAAATTTTTTGAGAATTTTTTGTTAAAATCGGAAAGTTAATCATCGTATATTTTTATCGATATCAGTGTGGTATTTATGCCTATATGCACTCCAAAGGATCAAAACTATTCGAGGAAAAATTCATATGGGCATTTTATACCACAACATGTCAAGTTTCCTATTTTAGTAATTAATTTTGAAATTTTCAATGTATCGCCAGTGTTATACTCGTAAAATTTTTTTGGTAAAATTAATTTTAATTTTAAACGTTCATCTTTACCCTTTTGTTAATATTTTGAATAATATGTTTTGTTTAATTAATTTTACATAAGTTTTAATATATATTTTTATAAATTTTCTCAGTTTTCAAATATTAACTTTTTTTGTTAGTAAAATTTTTAGTAGAATTTTTCGAGTTTTGAATTGCAAAATTCTTTAAATATTCAAACTTAATAATTGTTAAATTAGTTTACAAAAATTCATTTTATTTTATAATTTTTTGTGTTTTCATTCAGAATTTTTTAAGATACGAAGTTTTCTACTCCACAAATTTTTTTAGAAGATTTTTCTAAATTTATAAATTTTAAAATTTTTTAATATTATTATTTAAATCATATTAAATCAGTGTTGAAAATTTTAATTTATTTTATGATTTTTGCATTTTCTTTCATAATTTTCTTGTTTTCAAAATACAAAGTTTTTTACTCCGTAAATTTTTTCAGTAGGATTTTTCTAAGTTTGTAATTTTTAAAATTCTTAAAATATTATTATTTAATTCATATAAGGTCAGTTTTGAAAAATTCATTTTATTTAATGAGTTTTTCATTTTTTTCATAATTTTTAGGTTTTTGAAGTATAGTTTTTTACTCCGTAAAATTTTT